>CM077147.1:40856008-40996254 GCA_039583875.1 Platanthera guangdongensis
CTTTGAATCTACTTGTGTTATTAGTTCGTCACATGATAATTTAATCTTGGTTAGTGTTGGTCATGAAATTCGATAGAAAGTGTTCAATCAATAGCTTTAATCGTTCCTAATTATTATATAGGATGTGTTAAGAGTTGTTTAGGATCGTGAAATCTTTCCTAAAGGTTGATCAACTGCTTCAATTCTAGAATTATTTAGTAGAATCCGACGTGTCGTTGTTGACTTGAGATGTCTATCATGGTTTTTCTTCGTGGCGATGTCGTGGGGCGAGACAAGCCACCAGACCCGATTGGGTGTGTTGTGCCTCTGAGCTCTAAACCAGGATCATTGCGGGGTTCCTTCCGGGTTTTTCTTTATTGCGGGTGATTTTAGTGGGTAAACCCACCGCCACAACATTTGATCTCCCTATTAGCACCTTGTGGGGCTCTACCGGGTGTTTGGGCATTTGCGGTGTATGGTGGAGTATCCAGTCTCCCCCGCATTTAGACGGATTAATTGTATTTGGGGTTGTGTCCAGATGAGTTGACCACCTCGCCCGTGTTGTTTTTGGTGGAGTTGACCACAGGTGGATCATAGGGGTTTGTTTCTCTTCCGATGGTTTAATCTTGATCTATTTTCCCTTATAGCCTTGTGCGTTTGGGGTAATCTTGTTGTACGTGATGCTTTAAGTAAGTTTTCCTCTTTTACTGTTGTACCCTACTGTTGTACTCATTTACGTATCTTTTCTTTGGTCTTGGGTTAGTACCCCATTAACTTATTTACTTGTGGCTTATTTCTTTTGTCATCTCTTGTACTTTATTGCTGAGGTGTTCTGTCTTTGGAATGCCTCGACAGCGGGGTAGTTTGTTGTTTTGTTTTCTTTACTAGTTCAGACATACTGTGTTTTATGTGGGTTCGTGTCAGTTTGTTGACGCCCACATGATTGTTGATTTTTGGATACTTGCTAGCTGCTTCGTTTTCTTTCTGTGGATATCGATTACTTGCTCTCTGAGATGTTTTATGTTAGGATTGCATGATAGTTATTTTCAAGTATAAAAGAAAAATTACTATTATTAGCGCATGCATTACATAATTTAAAATGTTAAATCACTATATTTAACGACCGTACAAATCCACTTTTATTACTAGTATAAATTTTGAACTTGCATATCTTGAGGTGTCCTTTTGGAACCTCTAAGCTCTTGTGGGTTGCCTAATCCGATAAAAGAAGTACTTTCCGGCGTGCATAATTTCTTTTCTTGTGGACTAGATGAGTCACTCAGCCGAGGGATACGACTAACTACTATACGTAAATTGACTTTAACTCTAATTAACATAAAAAATCTTTCTTCTTGGTTAAGCAGGTGCTTTGCCTGAGGGTCTGCAGTTATCCCCTGCTGACGTGACATCATGATGCACATTTTTCCCTTACTCTGATTTACTTATTTGGCGGTGAAAAATACGGGTTGTGACAAGCAACGCCTGACGAGCCCAGGTAACAGCATGTTAAAAAATCTCCGCGGGAGAGGGGGGTCGACGCGTCCACGACCGGACGACGCCACGACGACTAACATGCGGTTATGCGATGGGGTGCGCGAACGGAGTTGAGCGGGGCGCCCGCTCGGCCGCGCGCGCGAGACCATAGCCCGCTGCGATGCGCGCGTCTCGGGTGCGCGCAAGGTGCGCATGCCGTGCACTCGCTGCAGTGCGCGCGTGCGGTAACGCGTGGCGCGCCCGCGCCGGCGTGCGCGCGGTAGTGCGCGGTGCGCCCGCCCTGTAGCTCGCGGTGCGCACGCGCTGGAGATCACGACATACGCTATTGCGCACGGCGTGCGCGCGCGTGTAGTTGTGCTTGCGCCGTGGTGCGCGGGCGCGCGCCTGTGCACGTGCCCCTTCGCGGGGCCCGCACGAGCTATATTTTACACGTGCGTGTGCACGCGAGCGCCCCTTGGTGTTACTGTTGCGTGTTGTGCTTCTCACATTGTGTCTGATTTTTTTTATTTTTTGGCGACGGCTCGAAGCGTTCTGTGAGACCACTGCGCCTGTGCTCTTCTTTTACTGAGTACCAAATTGTCATTTGGAGAAAGAAGTTCGGGCTACCTGCTGATTTGGAAGTGAGAATTCCGCATGTCGAGGAGAGAGTGTAGAATCCCCCCCCCCCCCCCCCCCCCGAGGCTGGCTGACAATCTGCGAGAGAACTTTGGCTTTTGATTCCCGCCTTGCGAGGAGGTGACCGAGATCTTGAAATTTTGCGGGGTGCCGATCTCCCAGTTCACCTCCTTGGGAGTAGTGCGTCTTATGGACATGGTTGTTTTCTTCTGGGAGCATGGCAGGAGACTTACTTTGGAGTGCATCCGAGGGTTGTGCGATGTCCGTTCCGATGGTGGGGAGCGCGTGGAGCTTTATAGCAAAATGAGTTGGCTCGATTTCGAGGCTTGGATAGACCGTCGTCACGGGAACACTCTTTTCGGCTACATCAGGAACCCTGGGGCCTACCGGAGGTGTGGAACTCGCTCCCCGATCGTTGTCGCCGCCAGAAGGGGAAGGAGCGGGAATTCTCCCCGGTGCTGGGGTTTTCAGAGCCCCGTGAATTGGCTAATTGCCTGTTCAACATTTTCTCATTTGTGGAGGAGAAGCGCTTGCTGCAATGCGACATTTCTTCTATCTCTGGGCGGACCACTGAGACGTCTTTGGGTGGTAGTCGGAAGCGGAAGGCCGTTGTAGTTTCCCGAGGTGGCGGGAGCGCGGTGCCTTGTTCGTCTTTTCCGAGTGATGCTTCTCTTGCCGGTGGCTGTGGGGGTTCGCCCCCCGAGGTGCAGGTGCTTGGTTTGTCTGCTCCCCAGTCTCTCCTACGGAGGCGGCGGCTCTGAGGCTATCTTCTTCTTCGAAGGCGACTGATGAAGTGGTAAGCGCTCTTGTTTGCGTGAAATTTTCAATCTTTACCTTGTTATGCTAATTTTCATTTTTCCTTTGTGCAGGTTGACACTCAGGACTGGACTGTCGTTACTTAGAACAACCATTTTGTAAGCCTGAATGATGGGTATTTGGCCCTTGAGGAGAAGCTCAGGTTGACGACAAGTTCACTTGTCTCCGCGAGGGCAGAGTATGTCCGCGACATTTCATAATTCCGTTAGATTGGGTCCGAGCTGATGTCCGAGTTGGAGGATGCACATGCGGCATTGGAGGTAGAGAAGGCACTGGTGGAGAGGACAACCCAGATGTTGAAGCATTCCCAGGAGGAAGCCACCAGTTTAGAGACTCGGCTTCGGGGGTCGAGGGCCCAGGTGGAGATGCTATCTTCTAAGAGCCGGGTGTTGGAGCTGAAGGCCGCTGGACTTGCGGAGTACCTGCAGTCATTGGACTACATGAGAGACCGTAGCCTGATCGCGGAGAAGGTGCGTGACGAGATCTGGTCCAAGGAGGTGGAGCCTCAAGTGGAATATGCTCGTGAGTTAGCCCTCAGTCGTGGAGCGGCGAAGGCCTTCCGATTTGTCAGTCGACGCCTAGGATGCGACACTTCTTGCTTTATTTTTGACAACGTTTCTGAGGATGAGCGCTCTGATGTCCATGTTGCTGATGAGTAGCGGTCTCTTGTATGTTTTTGTATTCCTCCTCCACCTATTTGTGTCACGTGATGTTTTTGCTTTGCAGTTGTAATGGGCGCTTTTGTGCGCTAATCTATATGACATCGTTATTTTTTGTCACTTAGTTGTTTTGTTTTTCCTTTGTCTCTCTTGAGTATTGTTTTTGCGAGTTTGGTTCACAGGAGAGTGTAGGTGAGGTATTTCACATGAAACAAATTTGCGATTTGGTCTGCACAGTTCCATCCTGCGACTTGATTTGCACGGTTATAGTGCCGCGGCTTAGCTTGCGCGGTTCTAGCTCGCGGCTTAGTCATGAGGGGGCAGGCCCCTACGGGGAGTTTGTGCGAGGGTTGCTCGTGGCTTAGTTTGCACGAGGGTTGCTCATGTCTTAGCCGTGAGGGGGGCAGGCCCCCACGGGTAGTTTGCGCGAGGGTTGCTCGCAGCTTAATTTGCACGAGTGTTGCTCGTGGCTTAGTTATGAGGGGGCAGGCCCCCACGGGGAGTTTGTGGGAGGTTTTCTCGCGGCTTAGTGTGCACGAGGATTGCTCATGTCTTAGCCGTGAGGGGGGAGGGGGGAGGCCCCCACGGGGAGTTTGCACGAGGGTTGCTCGCGACTTAGTTTGTACGAGGGTTACTCGTGGCTTAGCCGTGAGGGGGGCAGGCCCCCACGGGGAGTTTGCGCGAGGGTTGCTCGCGACTTAGTTTGCACGAGGGTTGCTCGTGGCTTAGCCGTGAGGGGGCAGGCCCCCACGGGGAGTTTGCGTGAGGGTTGCTCGCGGCTTAGTTTGCACGAGGGTTGCTCGTGGCCTAGCCGTGATGGGGGCAGGCCCCTACGGGGAGTTTGTGCGAGGGTTGCTCGCAACTTAGTTTGCACGAGGGTTGTTTGTGGCTTAGCCGTGAGCGGGGCAGGCCCCCAAGGGGAGTTTGTGTGAGGGTTACTTGCGGCTTAGCCGTGAGGGGGGCAGGCCCCCACGGGGAGTTTGCGCGAGGGTTGCTCGAGGCTTTGTTTATCGGAGAATGTAAGTACTCAATCCGACCGCCAGAGAATGCGGGCACTCAACCCGTTTGCAATCGCGAGGGGGCAGGCCCTGGCGATGACAAGACGTTAGTTTGGAGTAATGACAGAGAATGTAAGTACTCAATCCGACTGCCGGAGAATGTAGGTACTCAATCCGGTTGTGCGACCTAGCATGACTAAACAACTTCTTAGTTAGACATTAATAAAGCGAATAGCAAAAATATAGTTTTTGCAAGACCGAGCTTACAGTTTTTACAATAGCAGATAAATAAATGAACGAAAAAAGAAAAACGGCTCAAGGATGGAAGTGACGGGAATGGGATTGGAAAACATCCAGGAGCGATTATTGGAGTATTGCGGTGTAGTCAGAGTCCGCTTTGATGACAACGAACTGTACGTCATAGGTTGCTTGCCCATGTGCTTCTTCAAGAGTGATCAGAAGAGTAATGGTGCCTACGACTGGTACTAGGGCGTTCCCTGAAACACGTGCGCTGACAGATGTTAGCTCGAGGTTGCCAATAGTTAGTTTGAGTTGAAGTAGTGTTCATAGAAAAAACACATTAGCGGTAATCCCTCCATCCGCCAGAACTTGGTTCAACTTGGTGGATGGCTCGCCAATTCTGATGGTTGGACATCTCATGTTCTGGTTAGGAGGCTGTCTCTTTCTTAATAGGAATTGATCAACCACCCCCAGACTGGTCAGTCGGTGGATCTCTTCCTTTAGCCGATTGCACCCGTCGGTGCTGTGGCCATGACCCCAGTGATACTTGTAATATTTTGACAAATCTCCCCTGCCAGGGGGGAGCGGCCTGGGCCTGCACAAGGCTAGGTGATTCTGAATTGCTTCAAAGATCTTGCCCTATGGGGCGTCGAGCTTCGTGGGCTGATGCAACTCTCGCTCTTGGTATGTACTTGTGCGTTGGTCGCAGTTTCTCTTGTGCTCGGGGTACTCACTATTCTCCAGCTTCCTTTTCTGGACTTTATATGGGCTTGGACTTTCAGGTGTGGGCTTTCTGACCATCATGAACCTTTTGATAAAAAGAGTTGCAAGTTCAATATAGCTGTCTATTTTTTCTTCTTACAGAGAATGAAAGCAAGCTCGAGCCTTCCCTTTTAGTGTTGTCGGAAATGCCTGGACCATGAGTTGATCTGAAGCGTTGCGAGCATGCATGATAGTTTTGAAGCACCTCACGTGTGTCAGCGGGTTGCCGGTTCCGCTGAAACTGTGGATTTCAAAGTCATCTTCCGGATTTGGTCCTGCCCAATAGTCAAGTGAGTTGTAGTTGTGTAGATGTTCACTTAGTCCCAGCTTCGTGGCCAAGCCATCGAGACTCATCTTATTTCCAAATTTCTCTTCATAATGAGGATTGGCGAGGTGGCGATCATGCATCTCTTAGAGTAGTACTGCGGGCGTGGGGGAGCTACTTGTACTTGAGAATTCCTTCTCTATGTCATACTCCTTGTGCAGGCAATGTCTGGTTGAGGCGAAGAGTTCTCTTGATGGCGGTAAATCAACTTGCTTGAATGGCCGAGGAATTCTGTTGGATCCCTAGTTTGATTTGGGCTAGGTTCACTAACTAGGATCTTTGACCCACCATGTATAGCCAGAGTCATGTTTGTGTCTTAGAGTTTAGGCTAAGTCCTTAGAATCAACCACACATGGACCAGCCAACAGAAGACAACAGCAGACTCAAAGACTTATAAGAAAATCAAGTTCAGAAACTGAGTTCGACATTCGTCGAACTTAGCTCGACGATAGTCGTACTCCGCTCGACGAACGCAGAGTAAATTCTCTGAGTTGAGCTCGACGATATTCGAATTCAGGTCGACAAATTCTGGAAGTTCATCTTCAACACATTAAGTCCAGAATACTTTCTCTGAACTCAGGTCGACGAAGTAATATTATCAGCTCGACGAACTTGGAGCACAGAATTGGGAAGTTTTTCACAGAAAGCAGTTAGCTGATCTCAGGTCGACAAACATGGTTCTCAGGTCGACGAACATGGTTCTCAGGTTGACGAACAAGAATTCTCTGGTCGACGAACATGATTTCTCAGCTCGACGAACTTGGATCTTAGGTCGACGAAATCTGTTCTCTGATCGACGATTCCTGTGCAGTTCCAGACTTGGAAATTTCTTTCATTTTATCCTTATTTTATAGCAGTAATTCCTAAGTAATTAATGCTTATATTCTATGAATATCACCGTTAGTGACAGCATTGATTATAGTCATCATCAAGAATATTACTTGCTGTTTTTAATGGGACAGTTGGGGAAATTCTTTAATGCAAATATTCTCTCCAGCCGCATTTCATTCTCCAGGCAGTCAGCATTTAATACAAAGGAATTCAAATTTCAAAGCAGAATTCGACTGAACATATAAAAGAAATTTTCTCTTTCAGTAAATAGAAGAGAGACAGAACACAAGAAATCATTCAAGTAAAAGAATTCTGCTCTGTCTTCATCAAGTGTTCTCCTTCCAGCAAGCTTACAAGGACAATCAACTTCAATCTGTCTACAGTTTTCTGGAGAAATGTTTAGAAGACCTACTCACCCTGCAAAGCTCTCAATCTTCCTGAACAGAACTTCATCTCAGGAGGAGCTTTGACACCATCAAGGATCCACAAGTCTTCTCAGTTGTTTTGAGAAAAGAGAAGACAACATATAGTCTTATTTGTTTCACCACACTATACACAGGGTTCTAGCTCCCTTCAAAAGTTAAACACTTGGTTGCAAGTCACCTAATAAAAAGACTTGATTTGGTTTTTAGGCACCTGATCAAAAGCCTGAAGGGTTTCCTGATCTACCTGAAGCAGATCTTGTGGTGATAGACACCTGAGCAAAAACCTGATTGGTGACATGACAACTGATCAAAAACCTGAGTGGATTCCTACCAGGGTGGTAGAAGAGTGGATGTACCCAAGTTTTAGGGGAACCACTATAAAATTCCTGTGTCGTCTGTGATGCTATCTTATTCTCTACTATGTGTTGCTTGCTGTCTAGCTTAGTTTTATTTTTGCACCTATCTGTTTACACATATAAGTATCACTATTTTAATTCTGAAATAAAAATCTATAAGAGTTTTAAAATACTCTATTCACCCCCCTCTAGAGTTAAACAGTCTAACCAGTGGTGGTATCTTTCATACCATCCTTCAATTGGTATCAAAGCAGGTTATCTTTGGTTTCACAGATTCACATCTGAACTAAGATCCTTGTTAGATTGTTTTTCTCTTCTTTAGTTTTTCTATTGTTACAGCAATGACACAAAATAAAGATTATGCTAGCACCAGACCTCCAGTCTACAATTTGAACAAATTTGCAATCTAGAAGGCAAGAATCAAGCTTTACATTAACTCTATTGATGAGGATATTTTCAATTCTATTTTGACGGGTCCTTCTCAACCAACAACATCTACATCTACAGCAACTTCTAACACTCATGCAGTTCCACCACCTGAGTGGACTGATGCTCAGAAGAAAGCCAAAATAGCTGATGCAAATGCTATGAGTATATTGGCTCAAACCATGTCAGATGACATCTTCCAAAAGATGGCTGAATGCACTTCTGACAAAGAAATCTGGGATTCTCTAAACCAGATGGTGGCAGGCTCAGCATATGAAAGAAAGGACAGAAGATCCCTTCTAATATCTCAATATGAGAACTTTAAGAAGGAACAATCTGAATAAGTGGCTGAGATGTATAACAGGCTTAATGTTATCATCAATGAACTAAAAACCCTGGATAAAGATATCTACTTAACTGAGATTAATGACAAGATCCTAATGTGCTTCCCCAGCACTTGGGATTCCAGGATTTGGCCAATCAAAGAAGCTAGGAGTTTGAATGAGATATCCACTGAATCTCTCCTTGGAAAGCTAAAATCCTATGAATAGCTAATAAAGACTAGAGAGGCTGCTGAATTGAGGGCCTCCACCTCTTCAAGGAAGGAGCATAATATTGCTTTCAAAGCAATAGAAGAATCAGAAACCCTTCCTGCCAATGAAGAGTTGATGAGTTTGCTGACCAAAAGGTTCTACAAACTGGCCAAGAAAGACTTCAGGAGAAGGCCATCCAAGAGTGATAATAAACCTAAGTATGACAGAACTCCTACCAAGGAGATTATCTGCTTTGGCTGTAGAAATCCTGGGCACATTCTTCCTGAATGCCCAGAAGCTCAGAAAAGAGACAGAAGAAAAGAAAAAGAGAATAAGAAGAATTCAAGCAGACACTCAAGCAAAAACTCCTCCAGCAAACATAGAAGAAAGCAGAAAACTTCATTGCTGAAACTTGGAGTGATACTGATGAAGAGACCTCATATTCCAGCTCAAGTGAAGATGAAGAAGAGACAAAGGCAAGAGAAGTTTGCCTCATGACAATCAATGCCTCATGCAGCAGGCCTAATGCTGAAGACTAAGCAGAAAGTCATTTTGAGGAATCAGAAGAGGAATCAGAGACAAAAGATGATCCGGTAATATCTTCATTTGATTTTAATTCTATTGATTTTAAAAATGAATTCAAGGCCTTATGTAATGACCTAATCAAATCTGAAAAAGAAATCAAAATGCTAAGAGATAGACAAGCTGAATGTGATAATTTATTTGCTGAAAACACTAAACTCAAAGATGATTTAGTTTTAGCAAATGAACAAATCATTTCACTGAAAACAGAATTATGTGAGGCTAGGCAACTTGAGGAATCTCTCAATGGGAGAAGCCATAAGCTGATGGACATCACAAGTATAGTCAATGCCAGACTGAATGGCAAGCTGTGCTTAGGTGCTTCATCAAGCTTATCTCCCATACTTAAGAAAAACATATTAACTACTCCAACAAAATTTGTCTCTGAAAAAGGAAAGGAAAAGATAAACAACAATAAAAATGAAAAAAAACCTGAATTAAAACTTAAGAATAAGAACAGAAACAAGAAAAATCAAAATAAAAACAATGTTCAGCAGATTTCGTCAAACTCCGATCGACGAAATGTGGCTAGTTCGTCGAACTCCGATCGACGATCTTTGAATGCCAACATTAGCCATAATAATTCATCTTACTGCGATCGACGAACCGTGTATGGTTCTTCAAGCAGAGATCGACGAACTTGGGGCACAGAAAATGAATATATTCATTCTCTGAGCAGAGATCGATGATCTCATCCCATTTTATCGAACTCCGATCGACGAACTTACAATATTTCGTCGATCGCAGTAATTGGGAAATTCCACCTAACAGATACCATCCTAGAAAACCTGTTAATCCATTTGCTAATTGGGAAATTCCACCTAACAGATACCATCCTTTAGGATATAAATCTCAACATGAATTTTCTGTTATATCAAGTTTCTCATATCATAAAAACAAAGAGCCCGAGGTAATCTGGGTCAAGAACCACTAATTTTTCCCCTTGTAGGTAAAGAGCTGTCCAGCTTCAAATCAACAATGGTATCTGGACAGTGGATGCTCCACGCATATGACTGGCAGCATGGACAACCTAAATAATTATAAGTCCAAGCTGGGACCAAAGGTGATCTTTGGTGACTCAAATTATGGTCAGTCTGAAGGCTTTGGAGAAGTTAAGATTAGAGCAGTTAATTTCAAAAAGGTTACATATGTAAGTGGAATGAAACATAACCTCATCTCCATTAGTCAACCATGTGATGAAGGTTATCAGGTATATTTTAACTCCAGTTCATGTATTATTTCTACTAAAGAAAATCAAACTGTTTTAATTGGAAATAGACAAGGCAACATATATGTAGTTGATTTTCATTCTACAATATCAGATATATATTTACTTAATCTTGTTAACAATCAAAATGATTTATGACATAAAAGATTAGGACATGTTAATATGAAAAACATTGCTAGGTTATCTAAAGAAAACCTTGTTAGAGGATTGCCCTCTGGCCCCTACAAGAAGGAAGGCCTCTACAGGGCTTGTCAATTAGGCAAGCAAACTAAATCTAGCTTTAAATAAGTTAATAAGAGTGATTCACCTAGGATCTCGTACTTGCTATATATGGACCTTTTTGGCCCAATTGCTGTACAAAGCCTCAGAGGAAAATCTTATACTTTAGTTATTGCAGATGACTTCTCAAGATTCTCGTGGGTGCTCTTTCTGAGATCTAAGTCAGATACATTTATGGTTCTTACAGATTTTCTCAAGACCACACAGATTGAGTACTCTACTCAAGTTGCATTGATCAGAAGTGATCATGGTATTGAGTTTGAGTCTCTGCTTATGCATGTGTTCTGTGAGAAGGAAGGTATCAGACATTGCTTCTCAGCTCCTCGAAATCCTCAATAAAATGAGGTAGCTAAAAGGAAAAATAGAACCCTAATTGAAGATGCAGGCACATTACTTACAGATGCTCACATGCCCCTATCTTTTTAGGCAGAGGCTGTAAGCACAACAAACTATGCATGTGTCCTGTGAATTACTTAAAGGGAAGAAACCTAATATCACATATTTTAAAATATTTGGTTGCATATGCTATATTCATAACAATGACAAGAAATAGATTAGAAAGTTTGAAGCTAAGGCTACAGAGGGAATTTTTCTATGATATTCCCAAGTCAGCAAAGCTTATAGGGTGTTCAATAAATCTACTTTAAAAAAATGAAGAATCTATTCATGTGACTTTTGATGAAGCTAACATGTCTTATAAGGAGAAAGAAATTTCTACGAATAGCACTTTGTAGGTACCTCACTTGTGTGAGAGAGTGGATGATCTAAGCCTCACCCAAGAGGTTCCAATACATCCCTCTCTACAAGTTGAAGAAGAAAGTGAAGAAGAAAGTATTGAGGTGACTTAACCCTATCCAATAGCTAATGAAGTTCAATAAGAGAAATTTATTCCCCAAGCTATTGCGCAACCAGCTCCTCCCACTGATTTTGTCACACTTAGAGATCATCCTAGATCTCAAGTGATTGGAGAAATTTCAGCTGGTGTGCAAACAAGGCATCAACTCAACCCTGACTTGATGTTTGCTTGTTTCCTCTCTCAATTTGAGCCCCAATCCATTAAAGATGCTGAGCAAGATCCCCACTGGATCATTGCAATGCAAGAGAAGCTCAATCAATTTGAGAGATGTAGAGTTTGAGAATTGATTCCTAGACCCAAAGACTATCCATTCATTGGAACAAATGAGTGTTCAGAAATAAGTTGGATGCAAAAGGAAACATTATAAGGAACGAGGCAAGGCTAGTAGCTCAAGGCTATAGGCAAGAGGAAGACATTGACTGTAACATCCCCAAACAGCCAGACCCCCAAGAGTAATTTTGTCATGACTAAGTCATGACAAAATCCAGGGAGCTTACAAACCCTTGTAGACCTAGGCAAAAAGGTGATAAAACACCTTGGTCTGCAAATAGTAAACCTTAAATACCCAACTTAGGGCTTGACTTTAGGGCTCCAACTCGACTCCTTAACCCCACCCCAACACCCCTAGGCCATCAAGGAGTCCAGAAGACCCATTGGGGCTAGCCAAACAGGCCAAGATGACCCAAGGTCAACCCTAACCCTAATTAGGGCAAAATGGTCAATTCCCCATCAAAAGGCCCAACTGACCATCACATGTGGAAGTAGCTTCACTTTTAGGTCTAACACATCATAAAAGACTAATTAGACCAAAAAGCACCATCCTAGGGTCACCACATGGCAAAATGACCAAAATACCCCTATTAGGTCAAAACGGTGATTTTCCATTAAACACCCCTATTGACCACCACAACTTCAAGTTGACCACACTCATGGGGTCATAACCTCATAAGGGACCCAATGACACAAAAATTTCATGGTTCGGTCAACCCTAGGGCCCAGTTTGGCCAAAAGTGAAACTAGGGCTAACTAGGTCATGTAACTTGGACCTAGCCCAATCCCTTTGGGCTAGGCCCAATTTGAGTGGTCAACCAGCCTAGTAGGCTGATATTAAACATGGGAGGGAGTGAAAATTCGTTCATGGTGATTAGGAGAGAGAAATGGGGGTTTTCCCCAATTTTGAGGAGAGAGAAAGTGGCCATTCATGGCCATTAAGGTGACACACCCCTTGGCATCCCTCCATTACACTCTCATTCATCTTCTCTGATGAATTTGAGAAGATTCAAACCGTTTCTAGGTGCAATTAGGGCAGGGGGGATGTATAGGGTCGGCCATGGGAGGGGAGGTGAAGAGGCCATTAATGGCATATGTGATTAAAACCACTACCACCCACAATTAACCCCTCTATCACCTTCACAAGCCTCTGAGCAGTGAAACCCCCCCCCATTTCCCGAGAGTTTGGAGGTCTCCTTGCAAGAAATCGGATGGCACCCAAAGCTTCGAGGAGGAGCAATGGCGGCCGGCGAATGGAGCAAAGGAACACCCCAAATGAGGTCCGATCCTCTTCCCCTCTCCTAGTGCTAGATCTAGATCGATTTAGGTAGAGAAATCGGGCTCAATTGAGCCTGATTGAGAGCTTGAATTTTCGGATTTTTCATGGAAAATGGTGGTGTTGAGTTCGCCGGAAACCGCCGCCTCCGGCGGCATGGTCGCCGCCAAACGCTAGCCACCACCTCAACGGAGGTGGTGGTGGTGGCCGGCCAGGGAGGTGGTCAGGGTGGCCGGAAAGTGGGCTGGAATGAGCTCCAGGTCGGGATAATCCCGTCCCTTGGCTGGAGCTTGAAGATGAGCAGCAGCCCTTGGATGCTGCTTCAAGATTCGTGCAAAGCTTATTCTATTTATTGTTTTTTTTTTCTGTGATTATAATTACAGTGTATAGAATTAATTTTTAAAAATACTTATGCCCCACTACAGAAAAAGTGGTCAATATATAAAATGTAGCCCTTGATGTATTTTTAAATTAAAATTGATTTCACTCAATTTGGAGTCCTGGTTAGACCGCAGCACTCATTTTGGTGAGGTCTACCCAAAGGGCTGTCCAGAGCTTAATTTAAGTGCCCACTCCAAACCATACATGCAAATAATCTGAACTTTGTGGAATGGGCTATTTTTAACTATATCTAGGACATATCCAAAAATCAGAATTTTTGGGAAATATGTTTCTATAGTTTTTAGAAAAAATTAATAAACCAAGTATAAATTAATTAGGTGTCATAAACACCTCAAAATCCCCCCAAATTTTGGTGGGTGGTCTTACAAAGCATGTTAGGGCTCTGATAAAAATTTCATCTCCTTTGAAGATGTTTTGATTAGGTTTTATCCAACCCCAGGTTGACCCTCCTAGGGTTAATTAGGTCAAAGCACCCCTTGGGGTTTTGAGTGGTCAAATCACCTCAACATAGGCTGATATTTTGTCCACTGACTCTATATGGTATGACACACCCTCCAATGTAATTTGGGGTGGTTAAGAGTAGGGTAGCCCTAGAACCCTAGGGTAGGTCCCTTAATGGGGATTTTTAGGGTTTGAAGGTCATGGGGTCAAATGACCTTGGAATAACTTAACATTTGGTGGAAAGGACCATAAGGTTAGTATAGTACTCTGGTTAAAATTTTAGGGAATTTGGAAGCCTTAAACCCCCTCAAAACCCTAACCCTAGTTTAGGGCACCAAACCTAATTTGGAGTATTATGCTACAAAATCACTTTAAAATCACTTGAAATTGGGCAGGGGCAGTTCTCTGGTAGAAATATTCCTAAATTAATTTTGGTGGAATCTTTGGGCCGTTAAAATCAGTACTTCCTTTTCAACCATAGATGTGCCCTTAAAATTTACTATGTTGATTGTGAAGTTTTTGTTTATTGAAAAATTGTGAAACCTTGGAATAGGACATTATATATAATGATAGAGCCCGCTGTATTTTTGTTTAAATTTTTAGATGTCTGTTTCAAGTACTTGCTTCATTAAATTATGATTTGTGGTTTATGATCAAAAATAGAAACAGAGCCACAATATTATCAAAAAAATTATGAAAATAGGTCAGAGAGTGCTTTTGACCATTATTATTGTCCTGTAATTTTTCCATGATTTTTAGATGGATAAAACCAGTACTTACTTCACAAGTCTGTAAATTTGGAAGTTTACATTTAATTAGATTTAGAGTCCTTCATGTGTGGTAAAAATTGTAAAACTTGGTTACTGTGTATTTTAGATATTAATAAGACTTTTGGAATTTTATTATAATTATTAGATGAGTTTTTACAGTACTTGCTTCATTAACCAAAGATTATGGAATTAATGGTTATAAATTAAATTAGGGGCTACTATTCACTATAAAAATTATGAGACTACTTCTAGGGTGTTTTTAGGCTATGATAGTCCTACTGGAGTTTTATTATAATTTTTAGAATAATATTGCTGGCCTTTTCATCTGTAGATGATATTATTGACCTTAAGTTCTAAATTACGAAAGGTAGGTCTATTCACCTATGAAAATTCTCAAACCTTGGATTTACTGTTTAAATGTCACTTAGTATTTATCATAATTTTGTTGTGATTTGTTCCTGACTTTAGAGAGCACTTCATGTTCAAAGTAGGGCATTTGGAGTCTACGATTAATTAAATTAAGTGCCCACTTAATTAGGAAAATTATGAGACTCTGGATTTACTCTTAATAGGTCATGATAGACTCCCAGTAATTATTATGGATCTACAGGAAGAGTAATTAGGGTACCCCCTAATGAGAGCACCATGTAACTTAGCATAGTTTGCATATAGTGGATAAGTCAGAGATAAGTTAACTCGGAGAGCTCAAACACACTTAGGGTATTCACATTGAAATAAAAGAGAGGTTTGATCAAGGGTAGAGATTAATAACATTAAGTGCCTTGGCAAGAGAACTTTGGGCTTCATCCCATTGTAGTTCCTAGTACCGCTGCGAGCCCCTCACCGGGTAGACTTCGGGAAGTCCAGGGTTAACCTTAAACCTTAGGAATAATATGGGCAAGAGTAACCCTAATAATAGTTTCACCTTACACTCACACTTGTACACGTAGGGAGATAAATTAGTAGTGAAAGGATAGAGTAGGCTCATGGCCTAAGGGCTTACTAGTAGAGTTAAATGGGCTCGATAGTTTAATTAGAAACAAACTATCATGGTTGCATGTGCATAACAGTGGTGGGTCCTCGGTATTGGACGATCGAACACACCGTCGTCGGTACGTTGACTCGGGGAGACTAGCTGGTTTGCTAGGAATAGTACGGGAACATACGAGAGGGGCTAGATTGTGTAGTGTGTTTACCAATCTAGGAGTGGAGAGGCCCAACCCACTGTCTCCGTTTTGCCACGACGGAGGCTCCTGAGAGTTTAGCTAACTCCAAAAAGGGGAACTAAAGGTCTGTGCGCATAGAGTCGTGTGTGTGAGTTGCACTCGCATGTACATACCATAGCATACTTGCATGTCATAGCATAGTCATTTCATTTAACCCCTGACACCTATCGTATAAAATGGTATGTGACGTTTTATACGATAGGCCCTGCAAAACGACCCCTTGGTCTATAGGGGTAATTCCTATAAATCAATGGTTATATTTCTTGTTGCTCTTACTTTCACTTCTTACTGTTTTTTTTTGCTACTCCTTTCTATTTACTTTTGATGCATACTTGTTCACTCATGTTTAATTTTTTGTGATACCCCTGCCATACTTTATTATTTTAATCCTTAGGGTAGATGTCACCTGCTTGATTACGCCTTGCTTTTGGTCCTCCTTTTCACCCTTTTCCGCCCGATGCCTAGGAGCCACGGGTAGAGGGGTGGGGGATTGTTGACTGAGTCTAGTTTGACTGACGGTCGTTTGACCACCATATTTTAGGTGCTCCGGATGGGAGACAGGGAACAGCCGCAGGAGACGCAACACCAGCAGGGTACGGTGTAGATGGAGATGGGCCAGTGTAGCTCGGGTGGACAGGCATCCGGATCCGTGAGTGGAGCCGAGTATTAGTAGTTTTACTTTTATGAGTGGATTGTAGTGAGGTTATCATGTACCGGGCTTAAGCCCGTATTTACTTTCTGGTGTTGGTACCTAGACTTTCTTCTGGTGTTGACTTGATTTATTGCATGATTTCCTCCTTTATACTATTGTGGACTTGGATGCTTACACTTTCATTCATTATACATTCTGTCGATGGTGATTGAGATGGCCGGCAGGATCGGCGTTTTGTGGTACCGACCATCCCGGTGGATGATGTCACCGCAAAAACGGCGGTTCTGGGCCTAAGACCCCGGTGGATGTTGCAAAAAAAATGGGGTCTTACAAGTGGTATCAGAGCAAACCTCGATCCGACAGAATATAGTCCACAAAACATGGGACACCCCGCGCGGGCTTAGTTTGAGGACAAACTAGCAGCGGAAGCAATGGTGTGCCCATGGGAGGAATCACGTGCAATACTCACCAATAACAAAGAGTTTTAGGTCGACTTACTAAACTTAAGACCATCTTTTATAGGGTGCGACGAATCCTCCCCTGCCGCAGGGGACACCTCCGGCCCCGAATGTGATTCCACCCCCGCCGGCTCCGACCCCGTTGCAGCAGACGGAGCTGGGACAAACTTTTACGGCCATCTTGGAGTTCTTTAGGGCACAACAGGCTCCGGCTCCTCAGACGAACCCCGGAGCAAACTGGTTGAGTGCATTCCGAGGCCTTGCCCCACCATCATACTTGTGGACGAAGACGGCTGTGCGCACGGAGGAGTGGCTAGATATTATGTACGAGATGTTGGTGGGAATACAGTGCCCGGTGGACCTGGCAGTATCTTTGGTGGTTTATTGTCTGGAGTCGCATGCAAAGAGGTGGTGGAAGTCGGTGATGGACACCACATATGCAGGAGTGGAGATCGCGGACATTACTTGGGAGGAGTTTAGGGCATCACTACTGGTGCATTTTGTGCCGCAGTCCGCAAGGGACGAATTGGAGGATAGATTCTTGCAGCTGAAGAAAGGGAACAAGACAGTGCTGGAATATCACCGGGAGTTTACTCATTTGGCCAGGTTTGCGGATTCTTACAAGCTGGATGACGTGGGTTACGCCAAGAGATTCTACAAGGGCCTCCGTGATGACCTGAGGCAGACCCTCTTGTTCGTGTCCGATGGTACCATGGCCAGGATCTTGGAGATGGCCAAGAAGTTGGAGGCGGACCATCTTATAGTCCGGGGCAGGAAGAGACATGGGGATGATGCAGTGCTAGGAGGGAGAAGGGACCCGTAGAGAGGTCGGGTCATGGGAGAGAGATGGAACGGGGATCAAGCCCGTCAGGAGGAAGGGCAAGAGCTAAGGGAGCAGGCAGTGCTGACTCCGCAGCCGCTACAGATGAGGGAGGTGCCCAGGATAGGGTAGGGACCACCCCCACAACAGCTGTGCTATCACTGCCATCAGCCAGGGCACATTCAGACTAATTGCCCTATGAGGAATGGGGCCACACCTCCAGCACGGGGTGGCCCACCGGCTCACCAGATGGGAGGTCGTGGACGTGGACGCGGACGCGGATTTCAGGGCGGCGACCGCAGGCAGAATGAGGAGCAGATTTACGCTTTGGACCTAGCACAGCCCCGGAACCCGGACAGGGTTATTGCAGGTATGAGAGTAATTTTAGTTTTGAATTTATTCCCTGCTCATATTAAGTATTGATAGAACTACTACACAACCTAGGTTAGAAAACCTTACACCAAAGTTTTTTTTTAAACTGATTTAGGAATGGTGATGGTGTGCGGCAAGCCTGCCCATACCCTGTTCGACACGGGGGCATCACACAACTTTGTGTCGGAGGATTTCGTCAAGGATCTGGACCAGATTCGATACTATACGGGATTCTCCAGGAGGGTGTGTCTCCCCAATGGGATGGAGATCCAGTCCACAGAGAAGTGCCTCCTGGAGGTTACCATAGACGGGTTGACACTCGAGGCCCCGACGACGATCCTGAGAATGCCGGACTTCGACCTTGTCTTGGGCATGACATGGCTTGTCTGGAACCATGCCCAGATTGACTGCCCGGCGAGGAGGGTCGTGCTGAGCCACGGCGATACTTATGCGACATTCGAAGGTACTACTCCGGTTTCCCGCCGCCTGCTTTCATCTATTCAGGCCGTTAAGGCTCACATGCAAGGAGACGAGGTATATCAGGTATTATTCGAGATGACTGAGGAGAAGGACCTGATTGCTAGCATTCCGGTGGTTCGTGACTACGCCGATATTTTTCCGGATAAGCTGCCAGGACTGCCTCCGCATAGGGAGAAGGACTTTCATATTCAGTTGGTACCAAGGGCTAAGCCGGTATCCAAGGCCCCTTATCGGATGGCCCCGAAGGAGTTGGCAGAGTTTCGGACACAGTTGCAGGAGCTGGTGGAAGCAGGATTTGTTAGGCCGAGCTCCTCATCATGGGGAGCTCCGGTCCTATTCGTGAAGAAGAAGGATGGCACTCTTCGCCTGTGCATCGACTATCGAGCACTAAACAGGCTGACCGTCTGAAATACCTATCCGCTCCCCATGATAGACGAGTTGCTCGATCAGCTGGAGGGAGCCCATTATTTCTCGAAGCTGGACTTGAGGTCAGGCTACTACCAGCTGCGGATCCAGGAGGAGGATATTCCAAAGACGGCCTTTAGTAGCAGATATGGATTGTATGAGTTCATCGTGATGCCCTTCGGGCTCACGAATGCTCCGTCGGCGTTTATGAGCCTCATGAACCGGGTATTCGAGGCTTATTTGGATGTGTTCATCATAGTATTCATAGACGACATCCTTATCTATTCTAAGACGGAGGAGGAGCACACACGACATCTGGCACTGACCTTGGAGAGACTGCGGGAGCATCGCCTTTATGCGAAGTTCAGCAAGTGTCAGTTCTGGTTGAAGGAGGTGGCTTTCTTAGGCCACATTATCAGCGGAGCCGGGCTGGCGGTGGACCCGACAAAGATTCAGGCAGTCAGGGATTGGCCGCCGCTGAAGACGGCCACGGACGTGCGGAGTTTCCTGGGGCTTGCCGGTTATTACCGGAAATTCGTGGAGGGGTTTTCTCGGATCTCCCTTCCACTCACATCCTTGACGAAGAAGGATGTGCCCTTTGTGTGGACGCCACAGTGTGAGGCATCCTTCTAGGAGCTGAAGGGCCGACTCATCTCAGCCCCTATTCTGGCCCTTCCATCTGGGAAGGAAGGATTCCAGGTGTATACCGACGCATCATATCAGGGGATGGGAGCGGTGCTGATGCAGAATGGACACGTCATAGCTTATGCCTCCCGCCAGCTGAAGACCCATGAGAAGAACTATCCAGTGCATGACCTGGAGATGGGAGCAGTTGTATTCGCACTGAAGATATGACGACACTACCTTTATGGAGTCCACTGTTATATATACTCCGATCATAAGAACCTTAAGTATGTGGACACGCAGAAGGAACTGAACATCAGGCAGAGGCGGTGGGTGGAGTTTCTATCTGACTATCAGTATGAGATGCACTACCACCCGGGGAAGGCGAACGTGGTAGCGGATGCACTGAGTAGGAGAGCCGCCACAACAGGAGCAGAGCCTCAGTTGATGTCTATAGAGCTGCTGCAGAAACTAGAGGACATGCACATTACTCTGGTGTCGTCTGACAATCCTGAGCTCTATGAGGAGTACTTGGCCGCGATGGGCGTTACCGATGACATCAGAGACCGGGTCAGAGAAGGACAGAGGCAGGATGCCAAGTTAGAGCCCATCTTCCAAGCCCTGGAGGCAGGCACTGCAGGAGATTACACACTGAGGGACGACCTGGTGTGCTTCAGAGGACGGGTGTATATACCGGAGGGAGGCCAGATCCGGGAGGATATTATGACGGAGGCGCACTGCAGCCGGTATTCTGTGCACCCGGGGATCACAAAGATGACGGCTGATTTGAAGAAGACTATGTTCTGGCCGGGCATGAAGAAGGATGTCTCTTACTTCGTGACCCATTGTGAGGCATGTCAGCTAGTGAAGGCGGAGTGCAGGAACCCCGCAGGATTATTGCAGCCACTCCCGGTGCCGGAGTGGAAGTTTGATGACATAGCCATGGACTTCATACATGGGCTTCCCAGTCTCGGACAGGGAATGACTCGATCTGGGTAATCGTTGATCGGTTGACGAAGGTGGCTCGATTTATACCGATCAGGAAGGACGATTCAGTAGGAGTACTGGTGCGGAAGTTTGTGGAGCAGTTCATTCGTTATCATGGCGTGCCCAGGACGATAGTGTCAGATCGTGATGGGCGGTTTACATCCACGGAGTGGCGATCAGTTCAGGCATACTTGGGCACCCGATTGACTTTTAGCACAGCCTTCCACCCTCAGACGGACGGGCAGACAGAGCGCACAAATCGGACATTGGAAGACCTACTACGTTTGTGCATTCTAGACCGAGGAGAGCCATGGGAGAAGATGCTGCCACTGGTAGAGTTCTCATACAACAACAGTCATCAGGCCAGTATAGGTATGGCCCCCTACGAGGCCCTATATGGACGGAGGTGCAGGACTCCCCTGTCATGGTTACAAGATGAGGATCCGAAGGTCCTGGGCTCAGAATTTGTGGAGGACACCGAGGCCCAGGTGAGACTGATTCGAGATCGGATGTTAGAGGCGCAAAGCAGACATGCCAAATACTATGACGCACGACATCGTCAGGTGGAGTTTCAGGTAGGAGACAGAGTGTTTTTGAAGATACGACCGATGCACGGAGTCTCTCGAGTTCGTTGACGGAGGAAGAAGCTCGGCCAGAGGTACATGGGGCCCTACAGGATCCTAGAGCGGATCGGTCCCTTGGCATATAGGCTGGAGCTGCCACCAGAGCTGGAGGGCTTGCACGACGTCTTCCACGTCTCCTCCCTCAGGAGGGCCCTATTACGGCCAGAGCAGCAGATAGACGCCACAGATGGGCCGGTAGCATCTGACCGGTCAGTACACATGGAGCCGGTCCGGATTGACGATACGGGTATACGGGCCTTGCGCCGCAAGAAGGTCCCACTGGTCAAGGTTCTGTGGAGAAATCACGGCCATGAGGAGCACACTTGGGAGCCTCAGGACTTAATGCGCCAAAGATACCCGGAGCTCTTCACCTCAGGTAAACTCTAATCTAATTTTGGGATGTTACAATTTATTACCTTGGTAGAAACCCCGCAGGCCTAACCTGAATTTCTGGGACGAAATTTTTATTTTTATGTGTTGGGATTTGTAACATCCCCCAAACAGCCAGACCACCGAGAGTAATTTTGTCATGACTAAGTCATGACAAAATCCAGGGAGCTTACAAACCCTTGTAGACCTAGGCAAAAAGGTGATAAAACACCTTGGTCTGCAAATAGTAAACCTTAAATACCCAACTTAGGGCTTGACTTTTGGGCTCCAACTCGACTCCGTAACCCCACCCCAACACCCCTAGGCCATCAAGGAGTCCAGAAAACCCATTGGGGCCAGCCAAACAGGCCAAGATGACCCAAGGTCAACCCTAACCCTAATTAGGGCAAAATGGTCAATTCCCCATCAAATGGCCCAACTGACCATCACATGTGGAAGTAGCTTCACTTTTAGGTCTAACACATCATAAAAGACTAATTAGACCAAAAAGCACCATCCTAGGGTCACCACATGGCAAAATGACCAAAATACCCCTACTAGGTCAAAACAGTGATTTTCCATTAAACACCCCTATTGACCACCACAACTTCAAGTTGACCACACTCATGGGGTCATAACCTCATAAGGGACCCAATGGCACAAAAATTTCATGGTTCGGTCAACCCTAGGGCCCAGTTTGGCCAAAAGTGAAACTAGGGCTAACTATGTCATGTTACTTGGACCTAGCCCAATCCCTTTGGGCTAGGCCCAATTTGAGTGGTCAACCAGCCTAGTAGGCTGATATTAAACATGAGAGGGAGTGAAAATTCGTTCATGGTGATTAGGAGAGAGAAATGGGGGTTTTCCCCAATTTTGAGGAGAGAGAAAGTGGCCATTCATGGCCATTAAGGTGACACACCCCTTGGCATCCCTCCATTACACTCTCATTCATCTTCTCTGATGAATTTGAGAAGATTCCAGCCGTTTCTAGGTGCAATTAGGGCAGGGGGGATGTATAGGGTCGACCATGGGAGGGGAGGTGAAGAGGCCATTAATGGCATATGTGATTAAAACCACTACCACCCACAATTAACCCCCCTATCACCTTCACAAGCCTCTGAGCAGTGAAACCCCCCCCCCCCCCCCCCCATTTCCCGAGAGTTTGGAGGTCTCCTTGCAAGAAATCGGATGACACCCAAAGCTTCGAGGAGGAGCAATGGCGGCCGGCGAATGGAGCAAAGGAACGCCCCAAATGAGGTCCGATCCTCTTCCCCTCTCCTAGTGCTAGATCTAGATCGATTTAGGTAGAGAAATCGGGCTCAATTGAGCCTGATTGAGAGCTTGAATTTTCGGATTTTTCATGGAAAATGGTGGTGTTGAGTTCGCCGGAAACCGCTGCCTCCGGCGACATGGTCGCCGCCAAACGCTAGCCACCACCTCAACGGAGGTGGTGGTGGTGGTGGCCGGCCAGGGAGGTGGTCGGGGTGGCCGGAAAGTGGGCTGGAATGAGCTCCAGGTCGGGATAATCCCGTCCCTTGGCTGGAGCTTGAAGATGAGCAGCAGCCCTTGGATGCTGCTTCAAGATTCGTGCAAAGCTTATTCTATTTATTGTTTTTTTTCTGTGATTATAATTGCAGTGTATAGAATTAATTTTTAAAAATACTTATGCCCCACTACAGAAAAAGTGGTCAACATATAAAATGTAGCCCTTGATGTCTATTTTAATTAAAATTGATTTCACTCAATTTGGAGTCCTGGTTAGACCGCAGCACTCATTTTGGTGAGGTCTACCCAAAGGGCTGTCCAGAGCTTAATTTAAGTGCCCACTCCAAACCAGACATCCAAATAATCTGAAATTTGGGGAATGGGCTATTTTTAACTATATCTAGGACATATCCAAAAATCAGAATTTTTGGGAAATATGTTTCTATAGTTTTTAGAAAAATTTAATAAACCAAGTATAAATTAATTAGGTGTCATAAACACCTCAAAATCCCCCCAAATTTTGGTGGGTGGTCTTACAAAGCATGTTAGGGCTCTGATAAAAATTTCATCTCCTTTGAAGATGTTTTGATTAGGTTTTATCCAACCCCAGGTTGACCCTTCTAGGGTTAATTAGGTCAAAGCACCCCTTGGGGTTTTGAGTGGTCAAATCACCTCAACAGAGGCTGATATTTTGTCCACTGACTCTATATGGTATGACACACCCTCCAATGTAATTTGGGGTGGTTAAGAGTAGGGTAGCCCTAGAACCCTAGGGTAGGTCCCTTAATGGGGATTTTTAGGGTTTGAAGGTCATGGGGTCAAATGACCTTGGAATAACTTAAAATTTGGTGGAGAGGACCATAAGGTTAGTATAGTACTCTGGTTAAAATTTTAGGGAATTTGGAAGCCTTAAACCCCTCAAAACCCTAACCCTAATTTAGGGCACCAAACCTAATTTGGAGTATTAGGCTACCAAATCACTTTAAAATCACTTGAAATTGGGCAGGGGCAGTTCTCTGGTAGAAATATTCCTAAATTAATTTTGGTGGAACTTTTGGGCCATTAAAATCAGTACTTCCTTTTCAACCATAGATGTGCCCTTAAAATTTACTATGTTGATAGTGAAGTTTTTGTTTATTGGAAAATTGTGAAACCTTGGAATAGGACATTATATATAATGATAGAGCCCTCTGTATTTTGTTTAAATTTTTAGATGTCTGTTTCAAGTACTTGCTTCATTAAATTATGATTTGTGGTTTATGATCAAAAATAGAAACAGAGCCACAATATTATCAAAAAATTATGAAATTAGGTCAGAGAGTGCTTTTGACCATTATTATTGTCCTGTAATTTTTCCATGATTTTTAGATGGATAAAACCAGTACTTACTTCACAAGTCTGTAAATTTGGAAGTTTACATTTAATTAGATTTAGAGCCCTTCATGTGTGATAAAAATTGTAAAACTTGGTTACTGTGGATTTTAGATATTAATAAGACTTGTGGAATTTTATTATAATTATTAGATGAGTTTTTACAGTACTTGCTTCATTAACCAAAGATTATGGAATTAATGGTTATAAATTAAATTAGGGGCTACTATTCACTATAAAAATTATGAGACTACTTCTAGGGTGTTTTTAGGCTATGATAGTCCTACTGGAGTTTTATTATAATTTTTAGAATAATATTGCTGGCCTTTTCATCTGTAGATGATATTATTGACCTTAAGTTCTAAATTACGAAAGGTAGGTCTAATCACCTATGAAAATTCTCAAACCTTGGATTTACTGTTTAAATGTCACTTAGTATTTATCATAATTTTGTTGTGATTTGTTCCTGACTTTAGAGAGCACTTCATGTTCAAAGTAGGGCATTTGGAGTCTAGGATTAATTAAATTAAGTGCCCACTTAATTAGGAAAATTATGAGACTCTGGATTTAGTCTTAATAGGTCATGATAGACTCCCAGTAATTATTATGGATCTACAGGAAGAGTAATTAGGGTACCCCCTAATGAGAGCACCATGTAACTTAGCATAGTTTGCATATAGTGGATAGGTCAGAGATAAGTTAACTCGGAGAGCTCAAACACACTTAGGGTATTCACACTGAAATAAAAGAGAGGTTTGATCAAGGGTAGAAATTAATAACATTAAGTGCCTTGGCAAGAGAACTTTGGGCTTCATCCCATTGTAGTTCCTAGTACCGCTGCGAGCCCCTCACCGGGTAGACTTCGGGAAGTCCAGGGTTAACCTTAAACCTTAGGAATAATATGGGCAAGAGTAACCCTAATAATAGTTTCACCTTACACTCACACTTGTACACGTAGGGAGATAAATTAGTAGTGAAAGGATAGCGTAGGCCCGTGGCCTAAGGGCTTACTGGTAGAGTTAAATGGTCTCAGTATTTTAATTAGAAACAAACTATCATGGTTGCATGTGCATAACAGTGGTGGGTCCTCGGTATTGGACGATCGAACACACCGTCGTCGGTACGTTGACTCGGGGAGACTAGCTGGTTTGCTAGGAATAGTACGGGAACGTACGAGAGGGGCTAGATTGTGTAGTGTGTTTACCAATCTAGGAGTGGAGAGGCCCAACCCACTGTCTCCGTTTTGCCACGGCGGAGGCTCCTGAGAGTTTAGCTAACTCCAAAAAGGGGAACTAAAGGTCTGTGCGCATAGAGTCGTGTGTGTGAGTTGCACTCGCATGTACATACCATAGCATACTTGCACGTCATAGCATAGTCATTTCATTTAACCCCTGACACCTATCGTATAAAATGGTATGGAGACGTTTTATACGATAGGCCCTGCAAAACGACCCCTTGGTCTATAGGGGTAATTCCTATAAATCAATGGTTATATTTCTTGTTGCTCTTACTTTCATTTCTTACTGTTTTTTTTGCTACTCCTTTCTGTTTACTTTTGATGCATACTTGTTCACTCATGTTTAATTTTTTGTGATACCCCTGCCATACTTTATTATTTTAATCCTTAGGGTAGATGTCACCTGCTTGATTACGCCTTGCTTTTGGTCCTCCTTTTCACCCTTTTCCGCCCGGTGCCTAGGAGCCACGGGTAGAGGGGTGGGGGATTGTTGACTGAGTCTAGTTTGACTGACGGTCGTTTGACCACCATATTTTAGGTGCTCCGGATGGGAGACAGGGAACAGCCGCAGGAGACGCAACACCAGCAGGGTACGGTGCAGATGGAGATGGGCCAGTGTAGCTCGGGTGGACAGGCATCCGGATCCGTGAGTGGAGCCGAGTATTAGTAGTTTTACTTTTATGAGTGGATTGTAGTGAGGTTATCATGTACCGGGCTTAAGCCCGTATTTACTTTCTGGTGTTGGTACCTAGACTTTCTTCTGGTGTTGACTTGATTTATTGCATGATTTCCTCCTTTATACTATTGTGGACTTGGATGCTTACACTTTCATTCATTATACATTCTGTCGATGGTGATTGAGATGGCCGGCAGGATCGGCGTTTTGTGGTACCGACCATCCCGGTGGATGATGTCACCGCAAAAACGGCGGTTCTGGGCCTAAGACCCCGGTGGATGTTGCAAAAAAAAATGGGGTCTTACATTGACTATGATCAGACATTTGCTCTTGTTGCAAGACTTGAGGCTATAATAATCTTCCTTGCATATGCTGCATTCAAAAGTTCAAAGTCTATCAAATGGATGTTAAAAGTGCTTTTCCAAATGGAGAACTCAAATAAAGAAGTATATGTGGAGCAACCTCCAGTTTTAACTCTCCAACCTATCCCTTCTTATGTCTTTAGATTGCATAAA
Organism: Platanthera guangdongensis; assembly: GCA_039583875.1. Classification (NCBI taxonomy): domain Eukaryota; kingdom Viridiplantae; phylum Streptophyta; class Magnoliopsida; order Asparagales; family Orchidaceae; genus Platanthera; species Platanthera guangdongensis. The sequence goes on from CM077147.1 coordinate 40,882,872, forward strand.
ACTCTCAATGGTTTAAAGCAAGCTCCAAGAGCTTGGTATGAGACCTTAGCTAGCTTCTTGTTAGAGCATCAATTTTCTAGAGGCATTGTAGATATGACTCTTTTTATTAAGCATCATAAAGATAAAATCTTATTAGTACAAATTTATGTAGATGATATTATCTTTGGCTCAACTGATCCCAAACTATGCAAAAGATTCTCTAACCTTATGAATTCAAAGTTTGAGATGAGTAGCATGGGTGAACTTTCATATTTCCTTGGTCCAAGTGAAGCAATCATCTGATGGTATCTTCATCTCCCAATCTAAATATGCTAAGGAGCTTATCAAAAGATTTGGGATGTGTGACGCCTCAGCAATGAAGACACCCATGGCTGCAAAGGCTATAATATATTCTGATGAGCATGGAAAATCTGTTGATCAGAAGTTATATGGGGCCATTGTTGGGTCCCTATTATATCTCACAGCAAGTAGGCCAGACATCATGTTTGCTACATGCATTTGTGCTAGGTTCCAAGTGAACCCTAAAGAATCTCACTATATTTGCTAAAAAGGATTTTGAGATATATAAAGGGTTGTCCAAATCTAGGACTTCTATATCCATCAGAGTCAGAATTTGACTTAACTGGATTTTCAGATGCTGACTATACTGAATGTAGAGTGGACAGAAAAAGCACAACAGGAACATGTCAGTTCCTTGGTGATAGGCTAGTGTCCTGGTTCTATAAAAAACAAACCTCTGTGTCCACATCTATTGCAGAAGTAGAATATATAGCTGCTGGCAGTTGTTGCTCACAAGTTTTGTGGATACAAAACCAACTACTGGATTATGAATACAACTTAAAAAATTCAACTATATATTGTGATTGCACCGATGCTATATCCATAGCACAAAATCCAGTGCATCATAGTGGGATCAAACATATAGAAATAGAGACAATCATTTCATTAGAGACTGTGTAGACAAACAAAAAATTAATCTTGTCTTTATTTCCACTGATTTACAAGGGCAGACATCTTCACCAAGCCATTGGATGAGAAGAAACACCTGTTTTCTTAAATCAGTTAGGAATGATCAATGAAGATGAATTAATTTAAATTTTGTCTGTGGTCAACGATTTGTTGACAGTTCGTCGAACGGAGATCGACGATCTGTGAACTCCTCATGAAGAGTTTGTCGAACGGAGTTTGACGATCACTTCTTAGTGAAACAGTTTTCATCGAACGGAGATCGACGATCCCTGCTTTAGTGAATTTTTCGCGAACTGAGATCGACGATTTATTCATCTTATTCAGACTGAGATGAGACGACAAATCATTTTCTATTAAAATACTTCGTCGAACTTAGATCGAAGATCTTTCTTTTTTTCGTCGAACGGAGTCTGCCAGTTCATATTCTGAAAACCTTATATCTTGGTTTCTTCGACCTCCATCCTGCGCTTTCAGTTCCTTTGCACTTGATTTTATTTCTCTCTTGCAGGTGCACTCATGGCGATTCCAGCTAGCACTCTTTCCACAATGAAATTTGACATGAGTTTCGATATAGACTTCGACTCTTTTCAACATTCTGACCAAATATTTATGGAAATTCTGGAACTATTTGCAAAGCAGAATCTGCAGAACTTCATGACCCGACACATCAATATTGCAATGACTGTAATAAAGGAATGAGTCTCTACATCCTCAACATCTGAAGACAATATGACAGGAACAATTTCTGGTAATCAAGTCTCCCTATCCCCTACTGTACTAACCGAAATTTTCGATCTACTAAATAGTAATGAAGAGATAGAAATGGACTCTGAGGAATATAATAATATGCTGATCAAAATGGTCATTCTGGAGATAACCCTAACAAGTTGTTGAAGAAGAACTTGTCTGCTGAGTACAAGTACTTAGCAGATGTAGTCAGGAAGGTGCTGCTGGGCAAACATACAACACATGACTACATGACCAGGCACCAGTTCTTGGTGATGGGTGCTTGGTTGAAAGAAAAATATAAAACTGGGCTAAGTTGTTGTTTGGTCTGATTAAAAAGAAGAATAATAAGAAAGAGGTCTACTTTGGACGGGTTCTGGGGATTTTTCTGCAGGAAAGGCATCTGAACATCTAGTTTCCACAATAGTGTTCATAAATGCCTCCAAAGGCTAACCTCTGCCCTGTTTGATAGATGGGAGAGGAGAATCACTAAGCCATCCAAGGCATCCTCCTCCAGGCTTCTGAGGGCACCAGGGCTGAAACAGCCACTCCCCACCCTAGTGTTGAAGAAGTTCCTCCTCCACCACCTCCTTCAAGAACATCTCTTCCAATAATAACTCCTCCATCTCCCAGCCATCTTCACTTCCTCCTCTGCAACCACTAGCTATATCAATTCCTTCATCAACACATCCGCCAACACCTATTCAATCTCCATAACATATCACACCTCCTCAATCTCCACTACCATCCCACCTACAAGACATGAACACTGACACATTCTTATCATCCCCCAACTTTAATCTGCCACCTCCTTACCATCTACACCCACCTCACCTATCCATGACAGTCCCAGTCCATCACCATCCCCTCCTGCATCATCTCCACAGGATGACATCACACCAGATTTCTCTCCTTCTGCTCCTCCATCTGTACACTCAAACTCCACCTGAGTTTATGGATACAGTTTCTCCCTCCCTGTCCACCATCCTGGAGCACATCTCTCCAGCGATTAGGACTCTTATTGCAGAGGCTATTACACCTCTTGCAAATTCCATTTCTTCTCTTGCTGCACCACTTTGCTGCTTCATCTATCCCTACTCTTTTACTAGGGGCCTGATTCCAGCTACCACTGAAATCAGACAGGGGGAGATGCTCAATGAAGAAGTAACTCCAGTTTCAGCAGCAGCAGCAGAAGAAACAAATATAGATATCTATATAGTTACAGATACATCAGTTACAGATATTGATATGCTCTGAACAGATGCAGCTATAGAGACTACAAAAATAATAACTATTGTTGATTGCATTGTCAATCCCACAGTTTGATCTTTAGTTTGTTAATTCTTTTGATACAATCTATTTAAATTCTTTTCTAGTTGTCTGCCTAAAGCCTTCTTGGATATTGTACTATATACAACACCAATAAGTCCCACAGTTGCCAAGCAACTTAAGGATAGTTTTGCAGTTATTGAGAGTCAAACAATATCAGATCCCAAGGATATTTCTTCTCCAGAGGATGTCTCAGCTCCCATTATAAAGATGGATGACAGTCCTCTTCCTAATTTGGATGAGATAATCATGGCAGATATAGAAGCAGAAAATATATCAGTTGCTGAACCTATCCCTAAAACAGTTGCTCCAGCTCCAGAACCTCCAGTACAGTCTCAGGCTGAAAAGCCAATTGACAAAAATCTTCTGAAAGCTCTGGATGACTTATATGATAATACTCAGGGATCCTCCTCTGATAAAAAGATGATGATGATAATGATGATTCTGATGATAGCCCTTTTGCCAAGAATAAAGTGTCTAAGAAAAGAAAGACTCCTCTAGTTGCTGCTCCAAGCTAATTCTAACTCATGATACTACTTATTATATTCTGCAGAAAATCACTCCTTACCCTGGGATGCCAGCTTGGATGTGGTTTTCTAAAAATGAGTAGAAAGCAAGAAAGAAAAGTAGGATATATTCTCCTCCTCCTCTTCAGAGACACAGGAAAGGTCCTCCTCCTCCTCCACCTGCTGTTGGTGCTTCAAGCAATACTCCTTAGTTGCCTACCTCATATGCTCAAACCTACCACAGACATCAAGGTAGATTCCTCATCATTTCAAGGAAGCAGCCAGCAGAGGTACTCTTCATGCAGACAACAACATCAACAACCTCAACAACACCAACAACAACAACATCATCAGCAATAACAACAACAAGCTCCTGAACCATAAAAAGTTGACAGTCCTAAAAGGCCAGAGTCTCCACCATTCCCTTTGTGGATCTAGAGACAAAGACAACTTCTAGAATGGCCAGGTTCTAGGAACTTATTGGACTTTCAATGATAAACAAGCTAAAGCTGAAGGAAAAGACCCTTCCTAATATTCAACAATGTCCAAATACAGAAAAGAATAATTAAAAAGGTATGACAAAGCAAATAAATTCTTTAATGTAGATACTTATATGAACCTACATCCAGAGGCTGTTGTGCCTATAGCTACATCTCTTAATATTATTGGAGCTGCTGATATGACAATGTCCAAGAAGCAAACGACCAATCCCAATAGAGAAATCAAGTTTTACACAGCCTGCTGACCGGAGAGAAAGATGACAAGCTAAAGGAGAAGCTAAAGAAAAAGAAATGATATATATTTTGTTTTAGTTTTGTTGGTCTAAAACTCTTTATTTATTTACTGTCACAAAGCTACTATGTAAATATCTACTGCATATTTCAATTCTTCTGCCAGATATGTTTTTCCTGCTTGTGAACGTTTTCATTTCATTTGTATTAGTGACCTCACCCAAATAGATGGAGATTGCTGGATCCCTAGTTTGATTTGGGCTAAGTTCACTAACTAGGATCTTTGACCCCCATGTATATCCAAGGTCATGTTTGTGTCCTAAAGTTTATGCTAAGTCCTTAGAATCAACCACACATGGACCAGGCAACAAAAGACAGCAGCAGAACTCAAAGACTTAGAAGAAAATCAAGTTCAGAAAGTGAATTTTCTGAGTAAATTCTAAGCTTGACAATAGTCATACTCTGCTCGACGAACTCAGAGTAAATTCTCAGAGTTGAGCTCGACAATATTCGAACTCAGGTCGACGAATTCTGGAAGTTCATCGTCAACACATTAAGTCCAGAATACTTTCTCTGAACTCAGTTCGACGAAGTTATATTATCAGCTCGACGAACTTGGAGCACAGAATTGGGAAGTTTTCACAGAAGAAAGCAGTTAGCTGATCTCAGGTCGACGAACATAGTTCTTAGGTTGACGAACATGATTTCTCAGCTCGACGAACTTGGATCTCAGGTCGACGAAATTTGTTCTCTGGTCGACGATTCCTGTGCAGTTCCATACTTGGAAATTTCCTTCATTTTATCCTTATTTTATAGCAGTAATCCGAGTAATTAATGTTTATATTCTCTGAATATAGCAGTTAGTGGTAGCATTGATTATGGTCTTCATCAGAATATTATTTGATGTTTTTAATGAGATAGTTGGGGAAATTCTTAATGCAAATATTCTCTCAGCCGCATTTCATTCTCCAGGCAGTCAGTATTTAATACAAAGGAATTCAAAATTCAAATCAGAATTCGACTGAACATATAAATAAATTTTCTCTTTCAGTCGATAGAAGAGAGACATAACACAAGAAATCATTCAAGAAAAAGAATTCTGCTCTGTCTTCATCAAGTGTTCTCCTTCCAGCAAGTTTCCAAGAGACAATCAACTTCAATCTGTCTACAACTTTCTGGAGAAATTTTTAGAAGACCTACTCACCGTGCAAAAGCTCTCAATCTTCCTGAACATAACTTCATCTCAAGGGGAGCTTTGACACCATCAAAGATCCACAAGTCTTCTCAGTTGTTTTGAGAAAAGAGAAGACAACATATAGTTTTATTTGTTTCACCCCACTGTACACATGGTTCTAGCTCCCTTCAAAAGTTAAACACTTGGTTGAAAGTCTCCTGATCAAAAGAATTGATTTGGTTTTTAGGCACCTGATCAAAAGCCTGAGGGTTTCCTGATCTACCTGAAGCAGATCTTTGTGGTGACAGTTCACCTGAGCAAGAACCTGATTGGTGATTGGACACCTAATCAAAAACCTGAGTGGATTCCTACCAGCGTGGTAGAAGAGTGGATGTACCCAAGTTTTAGGGGAAACACTATAAAATTCTTGTGTCGTCTGTGATGCTATCTTATTCTTTACTGTGTGCTGCTTGTTGTCTAGCTTAGTTTTATTTTTTATTTTTTCACCTATCTGTTTACACATATAAGTATCACTATTTTAACTATGAAATAAAAATCTATAAGAGTTTTAAAATACTCTATTCACCCCCCTCTAGAGTTAAACAGTCTAACTAGGGGTGGTATCTTTCATACCATCCTTCAAATTCTTTGCCGGTGGAATGCCAGATCATTCTAATTGCATATGTCATGTTAGTGCGGTGCTATTCAGAGGGTAGTATTCTTGAAGTGGATGTTGCCCCATTCCTTGGAGGGTCATGTCAACGATTGTCACTATAGCGCTCAGCCTAACGCTGCTCTTCTTATCCTATGCGATTTTGTTCCTCTCCTTGCGGGACTTCTTGCGTCGGCCATGATTTGGCAGAGGCAGGGGAATAACTGGTGCTAGTGGCAGAGGAGGAGCGGAGGGTGCTTTTAAATTTCTGAGCAGAGTGAGCATTTCGGTATGCTTCTCCTCCATCTGGAGAACACGCCTCTCGATGGCGTTAACAGATGCGGATGTAGCTTTTTGCCTTCAACGGTACGCTCACAAGTGAGCGGGTGCGTGTTGGTTCAGTGCGGCCACCGTGGACGGATCCTTCAGCAGTGCGGGCGCTTTTTTCGCCATTGAAGTGAAGCTTGGATGTTGCGAGGAGAGAGGTCTGGCTTCTGAAGGATGTTGGGAATCGTGTTTCCCACAGATGACGCCAAACTATTGCAGGCAAACTCAGCGTCTCGTCGGACTAGAGTAAACTGGACTGCCTTAGCTCTCGGGACGGTCGAGCGCACACACAATTGGTGAAAAGAGCGAATTGACACAAGATGTTTTTACATGGAAAAATCCCTCAACTTGGTAAAAAAACACGTGACCGGATCTGTGTCGGTCAAAGTCCACTATCTACTTGCGGTTACAGGGCACTTAGGGAATCGAGGCGACAAGCCGCTCCTCGTACAACTTAGAGGTGTGAGAGAATTTGCTGACTTGCAATGGGCAACAAGCTACGCCGAAAGAGAGCTAAATGCTAACTTGGTGGCAGGCGTGCTTGAGCGCTGGCGGTGGTTGTCTTATTCCTTCTTCCGCGCACTTGGAACTTGGCTTATAGGCGGCTTGATGATGACCCGAGGGAGGAGTTCGACAGAGCTCTGGCCTGAGGAGGAAGAAGACTCCGAAGCAAAAAGGTGAGAAATGAGGAGCCCTGGTGCTCCTTTTATAGCCTCCAGGAGGTAATTATGGCGGGCCCCCACTAATTTAGTGGCTTAGTGGGTGGTTACTTGCAGATTAGACGACAACAGATGCCCAGTAACGATCGGACAGTGGCCGACTTGCAAGCGGCGGTGGCGGGCGGCCGACGGTGGGCGGCGGCGGCGACAGCGGTGGTGGCGGCGGCGGTGGCGAGTGGCCGGCGGGCGACGACGGGTGGAGGCGGCGGCCAGCGGTAGTTGTTGAGTAGGAGGCCACCATGATCTCTCCTATTATGATGAAAATCATGGGGGAGAGGGTTGACTAGTCAAACCCATGACCTCCACAATAGGAGGGATCATAAGGGAGATGGCTAAGTGCACACCCATTCTTATAAAAATGGGGCTTCATCCCCATCAGCTGGAAACCTTTGGAGGATACTGGAGAACAACATCTTATGAAGAGCGTGGGAGAATCATCTCACATGAAGCGTCAATTATATTTGTTTTAGATGAGACGTGGAGTATCAATTGATGAGCATTTAAATGAGTTTACGAAGCTTTTAGTAGATCTGTTGAATTTGGACGAGGATGTGGCGATGAAGACAAGACATTCCTTTTATTAAATTCGCTTCCAGATGAGTATGAGAACTTCACGATGTCTCTCATTCATGGGAAGGAGGCCTTAAAGTACAGTGAAGTGTCTACGACATTGTTGAATCATGAGTTCCGTCGAAGAGGTAAAGAGTCATCGAAGGCGGAGTCGGCCGAAGCACTTGTGTCTCATCGAGGCAGATCTGAGAAAAAGAAGAAACAGTACAAGAAGATCAATAACAATACTCAAAAGCATGGCAATTTATATGGTCGTGGTCTTGGGTGAAATCAGTGCGCATTCTGTTTGGAGATGGGTCACTGAAGAAGGATTGCCCTTAAATTAAAGGAGAAAAATAAGAGGCTTCCCTCAGAGGCGAAGGCGCATATTACTCAGGAGACTATTGGTGGTGATGAGTATGATGTTTCTCTCTCTGTTACTCCATAATGTTTATTCAGTGATGATTCATGTTGGATTCTGGATACGGGGTGCTACCTATCACATTTGTTCCAATCGGGAGTGGTTCTGTACTTACAAGTCTTTGGATACTGGTGCTGTTGCTATGGGTAATGATCAGACTTGTCGTACTATTAGTGTTAGGAGTATTCTAGTTCGGACGTTATGACGAAGCAGTGAGTGAGTTGACAGAGGTCAGACATGTTCCGGAGATCAAGAAGAATTTGTTGTCTGTTGGGGCTTTAGAAGCCAAGGGCTACAAGGTAGTAATCGAGACAGAAGTTCTAAAGATAAGTCGCGGAGCTTTGGTTTTCATGAGAGGAGTTCGATACCATAATTTATATTATCTTCAGGGAAATACAGTTACCGGGACAGTGGCTATGGCTGATGATTTTTTGGATGTCAGTAATTTGTGGCATATGAGATTGGCTCATGCTGGAGAGGCTTCCCTCCAGGCTCTTTCAAGGCATGGATTGATTAAGGGAGCGAAAAGCTGCAAATTGGATTTTTATAAGCATTGCGTGATTGACAAGAAGATGCGAGTATCTTTTGGCACTTCCATGTACAGTATGAAAGGTATTTTAGATTATGTCCACACAGATGTTTGGGCCCGACGAAGACCAAAATCTTTCACTGGGAGACAATACTTTGTCTCCTTCATTGATGATTATTCCAGATATATTTTGGTGTACACCATGAAGAATAAGAGCGAAGTTCTGGAGATATTTGTGACTTGGAAGAAGTGAATAGAGAACCAAACTGACAAAAGGATTCGATGTATCAAATCAGACAATGGAGGCGAATATACATCGAAAGCCTTCTTACAAGAGTGCCAGAGATCAGGTATAGAACATCACTTCACAGTCAGGGAGACACCACAACAGAACGGGGTGGCAGAGCATATGAATCAAAATTTGGTGGAGAAGGTTCAATGCATGCTGTCTAATGCTGGGTTAGGCGGAATTTTTTGGGCTGAGGCCATTGACTATGCTTGCCACTTGTGAACCGTCTGCCTTCTGCAGCTATTGGGAAGAAGACACAAAAGAGATGTGGTCGGGGCATGTCACAACCCACATTTCACCCCATTTGAAGGTATATCAGAGTAAGGGAAAATGTGCGTCATGATGTCACGTCAGTAGGAGATAACTACAGACGTTCAGACAAAAACTTCTACTTAACCATGAAGCAAGATTCTTTAAGTTAATTAGAGTTAAAATCAATTAAGTATAGTAGTTAGCCGTATCACTCGGCTGAGTGGCTCATCTAGTCCACAAGAAAGGTAATTATTGTTGAAATTTGTGAAGTGGAAGTGGGTGACGGGACAGGCCGCGCGGCCTGTGCGGACAGCTTTGGCGGACTGGCGGACTGGGCGGACTGTGGGTTGCGGCCTGGTGAAAAGTCTGGTGGAAGCCGGCTGTGTTCTGAGCGGGTTGTAGCATGGAGTCCGCGGTTGGTGCGGCCTGGTATCTGCGGATAGAGAGGCTTGCGGACTGGTGCTTTGCTCAGTGGTCGCGGGTGCAAGTTTGCGCTGTTGGCGGGTTGGTTCATGTTCGCGGAAAGCCTTGCGGACTGGTGTGTCCGCGGTTTGGGCTGTTGCGGACTGGGCCTTGAGCTTGGCTGAGGCCTTGTCGAGCTCAGGTGTTACAGCAGGTCTTGCTGTGAGACCGATTGGCGGACTGGTGTTTGGAGCTGCTGTGTTGGACAAGTGCGAGGAGCTCGCGGACTGGTTGCGGTCTGTGCTAGGGTGTTTGGCGGACGGGACTTTGTGTCCGCCATGCTCGCACTGGCCCTTGATGGTTTGGACTTGGTCACACTTGGTGTCAAGTTCATGGTGTCCGCCGTATCCGCGAAGTCCGCTGTGACCGGGCGGACTGTTGCTGTTTACCTTTGGTCGTGGACTTGTGGCGGATTGAGGTGTGAGTCTTGCGGACTGTCTCGGGTTGGTGCGGACTGCCATTGAAGAGGGTTTGCTGTCCTGAAGCAGTTGGAGCTTTGCGGGCTGTGCCTTGTCCGCTTAGCTTGGGCGGACTGGAGAGGGTTCGTCAATGGTTGCCTTGCTCCTGGCGGTTTCCCTTGGTGACTGGCTAAGTCCTCGCGGACTGAGCGGACGGTCGTTTGTATTCGCGCGGGCTGGGGCGTGTCGCTATCTCATGGGCGGTGACCACACTCCTCACCTGGCCTATAAATAGGACCCCCCCGGGCACATCTACAGTAACCTAAGTAACGTGAGTGAACAGTAATTGGGGGTTGGGCGAGTGCTGCGGTCTGTGTTTTTCAGTCCGCGCGGATGTTTCAGGCTGACGGTTTGCTGTGTGCAGGTCGCGCGGATAACTTCAAGGAGCCAGGAGTTTGGCTGTGACTTAGGTCAGTGCTTGGAAGTGTGCGGTCTCGCGGACTCAGCAGGAGGTCGCTCTGCGGCTTGTCAGTTCTGTTTCAACTTTCCCAGCTTCAATAACCTGTCCGCCGGCTTCAGGCGGGTAGGGGAGTTCCTCAGTTCGGGTTCAGCAGGAGGCGAATAACGGTCTGTCCGCGCGGCCTCGCGGTCTCGGCGGCGGACTCCGTGGTATTCGGCGGATTGCAGCATAGCTTGGGCGAGCTCAGCGTCTCTCGCGGTCTCGGCGACCTCGCGGTCTCGGCGGACTGGAGTGCTGTCCGCCCGGCTTGTTTTTTGGTTCTTTCTGTTTACAGCTGTAATACTAGCGAAATCATGTCTCGCTATGTATGCCTCGGATTGTAAAGAAGTGAATGCATAATAAGAACCTTCTTATGCTTCCATTGTTTTGTTGGGTGCAACCTCTAGTCCTTGGGTTTTCCGCAGGTTCAGCGTGCGAACTGGGTAGTTCCGAAGATATTAATTTGGTGTTTGGGCTATCTTGCTGACCACGTTGAGAAAATTTAACATGGTATCAAAGCGAGGTTTCTGAGGTTGCGGAGGTTCAGTTGCGTGAGCGGAGGTCAGCCAGTGTTGTTACTCAGTGATTGAGTGGTGATCAACCTGTGTTGTTGCTCGGTGCTGCTGAAGGGTACCAACAGGTGATTGCAATGGAAGGAAGCTTAGCAAGAGGTCTTGGCATTGAACTCTTAACGCCGACTAACTATAAAAAGTGGAAGTCGTGCATAAAGAGTTATCTTCTAGGCAAGGAGCTGTGGGAAGTTGTCGGTGGAGACGACAGACAGGAAGTTACTGCTGCTTTCGGTACTGCTGAGCAGGTGAGGCTCTGGAGAAGAACTAATGCTAAGGCAGAGTTCGTTCTGAAGAGAGCTGTCTCTCCGGAACTGTTTGATCACATCATTGGATGTGAGTCGGCTGCTGATATTTGGACAACCATTGATGAGTTGTTCAATAGGAAGAATGTGGCGCGGCTTCAGTTCCTGGAGAATGAGTTGGCCAGGGCAACTCAGGGAGACCTTTCCATCTCCAGGTACTTCTTAAAGATGAAGAGCTTGTGTGCTGAGCTGTCGGCACTGGATCCTGATGAGCCTATCTCTGAGGCAAAGATGAAAAGGCACATTTTCCGCGGCTTGCGGAAGGAGTATGTGGCCTTTGTTACGTCTGTTCAAGGGTGGGCTACTCAGCCGTCTCTGCTGGAGCTGGAGAATCTGCTTGCCTCGCAGGAGAGCTTAGCAAGGCAGATGGCTGGAGTGGAGTGAGTTGAATCAGGAAGGCAGCGAGGCTCTCTTCTCAGGCAAGAAGAAGGGATGGGAAGGGAAGAAGAAGAAGAAGGTGCAGGCCGCTGTTGAGAAGGAGACTTCAACTTCATATCCGCCGGAGAGGAGCAATGCTCCTAAGGACTGGAAGAAGAATCTGAAGTGCTACCGGTGTCATCAGCGAGGGCACTTCAAGCGGGACTGCAAGGTCAAACTGCAGCCTGGGCATGCTGCGGGAAAGGAGGAAGCTTGCTCACGAAGTGAAGAAGCAGAATGGGGAGGAGCTTTCATGACGGGCACTTGTGTCCGGGCCTTATCTGCTGAGGACTTCAACAATGAGTGGATCATCGACTCGGGTGTGGTCATCACCTCACCGGAGACAAGTCGAAGTTCACCTCCATGCAGGCTTACTCAGGTAATGAAGCTATTATCACTGCTGATAATACTGTTTATGCAGTAGAGAAGGAGGGGGTCGTGTCTTTGGGTAGTGATCAGGGGCACTCACGTTAAGGAGTGTGTATCACGTGCCGGGCATGAAGAAGAATCTCTTCTCGGTGACCAACGCGGTGGACGCTGGGTATCACGTTCTGTTTGGGCCAACAGACGTGAGGTTCCTTCGCAACGTATCAGCGGTAAAGGCTGATGTTGCTCATGTTGGGAGGAGGGTGAAGAACTTGTTTGTTCTTTCCACCAGTGCCTATGTTGATAGGATGAGAGCCAATGATAGTGCGGCTATCTGGCATGAGAGGCTGGGGCATGTTGGCATGGACAAGCTAAAGGCAATGGCGAGTAGAAGTCTGGTGAGGGGGTTGCCGATGTTGTCCTCCTTGGTGATGGGCATGTTGTGCGGGCTGTCAATACGGTAAGGCACATCGCCTTCCGTTTGATAAATCTCAAACAAGAGCAAGAAACCATTGGAGTGTATTCATGGCGACCTGATGGGACCGACTGTTACTGCCAGCCTTGGTGGAAGCAAATACATGCTTGTTTTGTTGATGACTACTCAAGGTATACTTGGGTGTACTTCTTAAAGGAGAAGTCGGAAGCCTTCCGTTTGTTCGTGGAGTTCAAGGAGTTGGTAGAAGGCCGGCTTGGCTTGCGGATTAAGAAGTTTAGAACTGATAACGGGGGGGGAGTTTGTCTCTTCCGAGTTTTCTAACTTCTGCAGGAAGCACGGGATCCAACAGGAGCTTACATGTGCTCACACTCCACAACAAAATGGGGTAGCGGAGCGGAAGATCCGTCATTTGACGGAAACCTGCAAATGCTGGCTGCATGCGAAAGATATCCCAAGGTCCTTTGGGCGGAGGGAATGTCTTGTGCTGCTTATGTTATCAACCGGATGCCACTCAGTCCTATCAACATGAAGACTCCTATTGAGCTGTTGCTGAAGGAGAAGCCGAGTGTTGGACACCTTGTGGTGTTCGGTTCAACTTGCTACGTGCATGTCCCGGATGCTTCACGGACAAAGCTGGATGCGAAAGCAAGGAAACTTGTCTTTGTTGGCTATGATGAGCGGAAGAAGGGATGGAAATGCATGGACCCTGTGACGAAGAAGTTCGTGGTGTCAAGAGACGTTGTCTTTGACGAGCTGACATCATATGGGGTGGCTCGGTGGAGCCTACCGGGAAGTAGCAAGGTTGAGGAAGCACCGGTGGAGGCTGCTGAAGGCTTGGAAGAGGAGCTTGCTGTTTCACCAGCAGCTCCTGTTGCTTCGAACTCCGAGGCTGAGCCTTCTGGCTCAGGAAGCAGGGGGAGCACTGCTCAATGCTTGCCCCAGGTAGGAGTGGAGCCTGAAGAAGCAACGGAAGCCATGAGCAAGGAGCCGTGTCTTTGGAGATCGAAGAGGGTGGTTAAGCCACCGGCTCGGTACTGTGATGGGAATGCAGTGAGCTTTGTCTCCTGCTTCTTTGCAGGTCCTCTGGATGAGCGAGAGCCTGCAAGCTTCAACGAGGCCACTGGAGTGAAGGAGTGGGAAGGTGCCATGAAGGAAGAGATTGATGCTCTGAAGAGAATGAAACCTGGGACCTTGTGTAACGCCCCGAATTTTGTGTGCGAGTCGCAGTCGCGAAAAGAGTTTTTGGTGCCTGTAGGGGTACACGGCCTAGGACACGGGCGTGTCCAAGGCCGTGTCTGGCTGGTGATTTTTGGCCGTTTTCAACCCGAGAAGGACTCGGCCAGAAACACGGCCGTATGACACGGGCGTGTCATCCGACACGGGCGTGTGCCAACCCGTGTCCAGACCCGTGTCCTGAGGGGTCGTGTCCGTTGCCGTGGCGGTTATGCGTGACACGCCCTCGAACACGGGCGTGTCGAGGAACCCGACACGGGCGGTGTCAGGTCAGACACGGGCGTGTCTTGGCCCGTGTGCGTTTCTCAGTTCGACGATCGTGCCTGGATCGAGGCACACGGCCTTGGACACGGCCGTGTGCCAAGCCGTGTGCGGCCCAGGTCAGGGGAATTTTGTGCAGATCGAGCCATTCGTTTCCTTTAATTTAGATCCGACGGCCCAGATTAAATTATGCTCTGTTAAGGCCGGGAATAGGGAGTTATTCCCTCATTTTTCTCTCCAAAGTTCTCCCTTCCAAAGTGAGAGAGAAGAGGAAGAAGAAGGAGGTTTCCGGCTGCCGGCGGAGCATCGGAGCACCGTTTCGAAATCGGAGAGCGGATCCGTGGAGGGAAGGTCATTGCGAAGAGTTCTAACCGCGTAGTTTTTCCATGGCGCCAAAACGGACTACAGGGTAACGATTCTCAACTCGAGCGCTTGAATCTCTTTCTTTCTGCATAGGGAATCCCGCTCCTGCGAGTATGCGGTGAGTGCGTGGTGTTCCTTGGGGTTGACGGGAATAGTCCCCCTTGTGTTGCATGTAGAGCCCGGAATCGTAAGTACGGGCATAGGCATTGTGTGTGAAGCCTACCCGGACGTGTTTTGTCTGGATCGGTGATGTTGCATTTGATGTGGTTTTGCCGGAGAAGACTCCGTGCTTTGGATTTTTCGGGTTCCATGCGGTAGATTGCAGCAGGGATCCTTGAAGGTTAGCTTCAAGGCGCACCCGGAAAATTGAGCGGAAACGTGTTCTGCTAACTTGGCGGTCTGGGAACCGGCCTTGATCATAACTGGGTTATGAGACTGTTTTGGAAATTTGGGATCCGAGAGAAGCTTGGCCCGCGCAAAGTTCTTAAATTGGACATGCGGCGTGAGCAACAGGCAAGTGGAATTGGACCTAGGCTATGTGGTTCGGTGCGAGAGACCCGAAGACGGGGACTGGCCGTTGGCATAGTCGGAGCCTTAGACGGTGGTCAGAAAGGCTAAATGCTCACTTGTTGTTGCCATCCTGGGGGTGGTGGTGGATGCACTGATGGGTCAGGGTCCACCATGAATGTGCCCTGAGTGCACGGGGTGTTTGGCCGTGCGAGCCTACGCCTGTGGCGAATTATAATTGCGCTATATAAATATTGTTGGCTAATGCTTTGCAGGGAAAGAGCACCGCCGTCCCGAGTAAGGGGCGGGGTCGTTATAATTTGGTCGGCTTTTAGCTGACCGTTGCTTATTTGCCACCGTGCGGTGGTATGTGCTTGCAGGTGCTGCGGAGCCGAGCGCCAATAGCGGGCTGGAGCCCATGTTGCTGTGCTGGCCCTAGAAGGCCGTAGAATAGTTTTATTTATTTATTTCATGTGTGGCCGGCCTGCGAGCCGATGTATGTAAAACACTATTCATGAAGTGAACATTTGTAAGGCCTTAAGGCCATGTACCTGTTTCTGTGTATTTGGGGTTTCATTCCTGTTGTTGTAGCTGTGGACATTCATATTGATGGAATTAATTTTGGGTTCTTTCAACTTTAAAATCTTCCGCTAGAATGCTCTGTGATTAGGACGAGTAGACTTAATTAGATGGTTTGATTTATTCATTTAGTAACCCTTCCGACTGTCTGTGGTATATGGCGTCGGGTTCCAGCTGGACCTTCTGTTATATGCCATGCGACGGATGAGGGGTGTTACAATTTGGTATCAGACTTCTGGTTACGGTCAAGCTTAAATGAATTCGTGGGCGAATTCTTTTAAGGGGTGGTGAGCACATGTGTGCGTCATCGTTATAACATTAAAAAGAACCCATGAATGTCCACTTAGGAATGAAAATACACTTGTTTTGTGGAACCTGAGTGTTCCAATGATTGCTTTTAGCAATTTGTTTGTCGCCTAATCGTGTGTCTTTGCTTTTATAGGCAGCTAGGAGCGGTGCTGGTCAGTCAGAGCGTCCGCAATCAGCGGAAAGTAGTGCACCAAGGGACGTGCCTGCTACACCTCCTTCAGCGGAAACCATCAGGATGGTGGCTGAAGCCGTGTTCGCAATGATAAATGCCCAACCTGCAGGGCAAATGCATCGCGCACCTCCTGCGGATGAGCAAGAACCGGTTAGGGCGGCAGAGCCGAGAGTGGTGAAACGCGCAGCAGTTGAGTTAGTAGAGCCGAGGAGAACTACGGAGAGGCAGCTAAAGCATGTGATGGGCTTTAATCCTCCGAGGTTTAATGGGGTTGGAACACCAACTCAAGCTGAGGACTGGCTCTCTTCCATAAAGAGGGTGTTGACGGCCACAATGACTGAGGAGTGGCAGAAGACCACCATAGCGACTTTTCTTTTGGAAGGTGAGGCGAGGCTGTGGTGGGACGAGTTGGAGTTTCATCTTCTAGTGGGAAGGCAACTTGCGGATGTGCCGATAGAAGAATTTTCAAGATTGTTCCTAGCCAGATTTGTACCTTCTGCTCAGAGGTTGGAGATGGAGAATCAATTTCTTGGGTTGACTCAGGGATCCAGAAGCGTGGACGAATATCTGCATGAGTTCACACGGTTGGTCGTTATGCTGGTGCTATGTTTTCTGAAGAAGAAAGGAAGACCAACCGATTCTATGAGGTCTTCGTGGCGATTTACAGTTACTCCTTGCTGGGCCTAAGGCGCAGGGCTTCCTAGCCTTGGTCAATTCGGCCCGATCGTTGGAAAAGGTTGCGAAGAAAGTTCAAGAGAAGAGGGACCCAGGAGAAAGGAAGACCGAGTTCAAGGTGCCAAGTAACAAGACAGGTTTCCGCAGATGGAACAAGAAGTGGGAGGACTTCAAACTCAGCCCCTTCGGCTGAGGCATCGGGGGCAACTACAAGTCGAGTCCCCGGGGCTTGCTACAACTGCGGGAAGACGGGGCATTTTGCTCGGGAGTGTTGGAGCGGACGTCCAAAGTCCGAGAGGAGACCTGGAGCGACTTATGAGGAGAAAGGGAAGGCGGTGGAGTCAACCGCATCCCATCATGCTCCAGCCCAGCCTAGAGTCTACAACCTTGGTCTACAGGAGGCCATTAAGCAAGCAGACGTGGTGACAGGTATGAATTAAATTACAGTGGTTTAACTTTTATAGTTGTTACCTTCGTATTTGTTAGCTTACGTTTGTTAATGCTAGGCTTTGTGTTCATCTTTGGGTTTCCGGCGAGAGCCTTTTTGATACGGGGCATCACATTCCTTCTTGTCTGAAAAGTTTATATCGCGCATCGGAGTTCCGTTCTCGATGGCAGAAAACAAGTTGGATGTGTTGTTGCCTAATGGGTGCTCAATGCGTGCGGATAGGAGTTGTGTTGTGAAGATTCAGATTGGAGACCGGGAGTTTGATTTGCGGGCGTTGGTTCTACCATTAGTGGAGTTCGACGTAATTTTCGGTATGGATTGGCTCTCGGAGCAGAGTGCATGTATTGATTGCAACCGTAAAGAAGTCAAGTTGGGTCTGGACACTGGTGTAGAGGCTACTTTTGCGGGCATGAAGGGGTCAGGGAAAGTTCTGATATCGGCCCTTCAGGCGTTTAAGGCAGTTCGGTCTGGGGCAGAACTGTATGTCACTCTAGTGCAGACTTCGACGCCTAAACCTAGTGTGGGCAACATCCCAGTTGTGTCCGAGTATCCTGATGTGTTTCCAGATGATCTCCCAGGAGCCCCTCCTCAGCGGGAGATAGACTTTACTATAGAGCTGGTACCGGGTGCCAAACGGTGTCACGCTCCCCCTATCGGATAGCCCCAAGAGAAATGGCAGAATTGAAGGTGCAACTGCAAGAGTTGCTAGAGCAAGGTTATGTGCGTCCAAGTTCGTCGCCTTGGAGCGCACCAGTTCTCTTTGTTAAGAAGAAAGATGGGAGCTTGCGGCTTTGTATCGATTATCGGGAATTGAACAAACTTACGGAGAAGAACAAATATCCAATCCCGAGGATTGACGATCTATTTGATCAGCTGGTTGGATCAACTGTATATTCGAAGTTAGATTTGAATTCCGGTTACTATCAGTTGAGGATAAGGGAGAGCGACATCCCAAAGACAGCATTCAGTACGCGGTTTGGGCATTACGAGTTCACGGTTATGCCGTTTGGGTTGACGAATGTGCCATCCGTGTTTATGGATCTGATGAATAGGACGTTCAGAGAATACTTGGATCAGTTTGTGATAGTATTCATCGATGATATCCTGGTGTATTCGCGGTGCGAGGAGGATCATTACAAGCATTTACACATGGTGTTGGAGACATTGAGGAAAAATCAGTTGTATGCAAAGTTCTCCAAGTGTGAGTTCTGGTTATCCTCGATAGCGTTCTTGGTCATGTTGTCAGTGGAGAAGGAATAGCTGTGGATCCGGCGAAGATAGTGGCGATACGGGAGTGGCCTACTTTGACTACAGTGGCAGAGGTCCGGAGTTTTCTGGGCTTGCTGGCTACTACAGGCGCTTCGTAGAGAACTTCTCGCGGATAGCACTACCACTCACGACGTTGACAAGAAAGGATCAAAAGTTTTGTGGTCTTCGGAGTGCGAACATGCTTTTGTAGAGTTGAAGAGGCGGTTAACCACGGCGCCTATTTTATGTTCGCCAAGTGGTACCGAAGGTTCGAGATTTATAGTGATGCTTCAGGCAGTGGTTTGGGCTGTGTTCTGCTACAGCATGGGAGAGTGATAGCTTATGGTTCACGACAATTGAAGGTTCACGAGAGGAATTATCCGGTCCACGACTTAGAGTTAGCGGCCGTGATTTTTGCTCTAAAGCTTTGGAGGCACTATCTGTACGGTGTGAAGGTAGATATTTACACCGATCATAAGAGTTTGAAGTACCTATTGGATCAAAAAGATCTGAACATGAGGCAGAGGAGGTGGATGGAGTTCTTAGGGGACTACACCTTCAAGATACACTATGTGCCTGGGAAGGGAAATGTAGTGGCGGATGCGTTGAGTCGTAGATTCCCGCACAAGCCAACTGGTTATCAGTGCATGATAAGAGATTGGTCCAAGAGTTGGAGGCATTGGAGATATCTTGCGTTGACAAGCAGTCTAGTGCCGAGGCGAAACTGTTTTGGACAGAGGTGCAGTGTGACCTAGCGGATAGAGTTCGGCGGGCTTTGGTTCAGGATAGCAGCATGAAGCAAATCCTAGATGGATCTTTGGATGGGTCATATTCCCATTTGTGGTTGAAGATGGGTTGCTAAGGAAGGACGGTCGTCTATGCGTTCCTAGTGCGGATAATATTCGGGAGGAGTTGATGTATGAGGCTCATCACATACCAAATACTCAATCCACCCGGGAAGCACGAAGATGTATAGAGACATGAAGAAATTATTCTGGTGGCCGGGTTTGAAGAAGGATGTGGCGCTTTATGTGGCCAAGTGCCGTACTTGTGCATTAGTGAAGGCGGAATGCCAGAAGCCCGGAGGTTTCTTGAAATCACTTCCTATCCCAGAATGGAAGTTTGACGACATATCTATGGATTTTGTGCACGGTTTGCCGAAGTCGCAGAAAGGAAATGACGCCATTTGGGTGGTCGTTGATAGATTGACAAAGGTGTCGCACTTTATCCCAGTGAGAAAGGAGGATCCAGTGGAAAAGTTAGCCAAACTCTACGTGGATAATATTGTACGACTGCATGGTGTGCCTAGAAGCATTGTTAGTGATCGAGATGGACGCTTCACGTCAAATGACTGGAGGTTGGTGCATGGTCTGTTGGGTACTAAGCTAAAGTTCAGCACAGCCTTTCACCCGCAGACGGATGGCCAAACCGAGAGAGTCAACAGGACTATGGAGGACATGCTTCGCATGTGCGTCCTAGATTTCGGGAAGCATTGGGAGGATCACCTGTACATGGTGGAGTTTGCGTACAACAATAGCTTTCAGGCAAGCATTGGAATGGCGCCTTTTGAAGCTTTGTATGGGAGGAAGTGTCGTACGCCGTTGTCTTGGTTGGAGGCAGGCGAATCAAAGTTGTATAAACGTCAAGCGGTGGAAGATGCCACTTCAATGATACGGACAATTCAAGAAAGGCTGAAGATTGCTCGGATAGACAGTCAAAGTACTACAATGCCAAACATAGAAATGTAGAGTTCAACGTTGACGACATGGTGTATTTAAAAATCAAGCCGTTCAAGGGTGTATCGCGGGTTCGACGCTTGAAGAAGCTGAGTCCGAGATACCTTGGACCATTTGAAATCCTGGAGCGTGTTGGCGAGGCGGCGTATAGATTAAAGCTGTCGACGGAGTTGATTGGGCTGCATGATGTATTCCACGTATCAGTGTTGCGTAAGGCAGTTCAAGAGGCTTCGCAGATCATTGCAGACGATCAGGTACCGGTTGATTATGAGTTAACAACAAGGGTCAGACCAGTACGAATTGAAGATGTTGCAGTCAAACGACTCCGCAACAAGGAGGTCAGAATGGTTAAAGTCCGTTGGATAATTGCGGACGTGAGGAGCTTTCTTGGGAGCGAGAGCAAGCTATGTTGGAGGAATATCCCGAGTTATTCCACTCAGGTATCATTTAGCTTTTGTGTACCTTTGCTTAATTTCGGGACGAAATTCCTTAAGTGGGGAGATTTGTAACGCCCCGAATTTTGTGTGCGAGTCGGTCGCGGAAAAAGAGTTTTGGTGCCTGTAGGGGTACACGGCCTAGGACACGGGCGTGTCCAAGGCCGTGTCTGGCTGGTGATTTTTGGCCGTTTTCAACCCGAGAAGGACACGGCCAGAAACACTGCCGTATGACACGGGCGTGTCATCCGACACGGGCGTGTGCCAACCCGTGTCCAGACCCGTGTCCTGAGGGTCGTGTCCGTTGCCGTGGCGGTTATACGTGACACGCCCTCGAACACGGGCGTGTCGAGGAACCCGACACGGGCGTGTCAGGTCAGACACGGGCGTGTCTTGGCCCGTGTGCGTTTCTCAGTTCGACGATCGTGCCTGGATCGAGGCACACGGCCTTGGACACGGCCGTGTGCCAAGCCGTGTGCGGCCCAGGTCAGGGGAATTTTGTGCAGATCCGAGCCATTCGTTTCCTTTAATTTAGATCCGACGGCCCAGATTAAATTATGCTCTGTTAAGGCCGGGAATAGGAGTTATTCCCTCATTCTCTCCAAAGTTCTCCCCTTCCAAAGTGAGAGAGAAGAGGAAGAAGAAGGAGGTTTCCGGCCGCGGCGGAGCATCGGAGCACCGTTTCGAAATCGGAGAGCGGATCCGTGGAGGGAAGGTCATTGCGAAGAGTTCTAACCGCGTAGTTTTTCCATGGCGCCAAAACGGACTACAAGGGTAACGATTCTCAACTCGAGCGCTTGAATCTCTTTCTTTCTGCATAGGGAATCCCGCTCCCGCGAGTATGCGGTGAGTGCGTGGTGTTCCTTGGGTTGACGGGAATAGTCCCCCTTGTGTTGCATGTAGAGCCCGGAATCGTAAGTACGGGCATAGGCATTGTGTGTGAAGCCTACCGGACGTGTTTTGTCTGGATCGGTGATGTTGCATTTGATGTGGTTTTGCCGGAGAAGACTCCGTGCTTTGGATTTTTCGGGTTTCCATGCGGTAGATTGCAGCAGGGATCCTTGAAGGTTAGCTTCAAGGCGCACCCGGAAAATTGAGCGGAAACGTGTTCTGCTAACTTGGCGGTCTGGGAACGGCCTTGATCATAACTGGGTTATGAGACTGTTTTGGAAAATTTGGGATCCGAGAGAAGCTTGGCCCGCGCAAAGTTCCTTAAATTGGACATGCGGCGTGAGCAACGGGCAAGTGGAATTGGACCTAGGCTATGTGGTTCGGTGCGAGAGACCCGAAGACGGGGACTGGCCGTTGGCATAGTCGGAGCCTTAGACGGTGGTCAGAAAGGCTAAATGCTCACTGTTGTTGCCATCCTGGGGTGGTGGTGGATGCACTGATGGGTCAGGGTCCACCATGAATGGCCCTGAGTGCACGGGGTGTTTGGCCGTGCGAGCCTACGCCTGTGGCGAATTATAATTGCGCTATATAAATATTGTTGGCTAATGCTTTGCAGGGAAAGAGCACACCGCCGTCCCGAGTAAGGGGCGGGGTCGTTATAATTTGGTCGGCTTTTAGCTGACCGTTGCTTTATTTGCCACCGTGCGGTGGTATGTGCTTGCAGGTGCTGCGGAGCCGAGCGCCAAATAGCGGGCTGGAGCCCATGTTGCTGTGCTGGCCCTAGAAGGCCGTAGAATAGTTTTATTTATTTATTTCATGTGTGGCCGCCTGCGAGCCGATGTATGTAAAACACTATTCATGAGTGAACATTTGTAAGGCCTTAGGCCATGTACCTGTTTCTGTGTATTTGGGTTTCATTCCTGTTGTTGTAGCTGTGGACATTCATATTGATGGAATTAATTTTGGGTTCTTTCAACTTTAAAATCTTCCGCTAGAATGCTCTGTGATTAGGACGAGTGGTCTTAATTAGATGGTTTGATTTATTCATTTAGTAACCCTTCCGACTGTCTGTGGTATATGGCGTCGGGTTCCAGCTGGACCTTCTGTTATATACCATGCGACGGATGGGGGTGTTACACCTTGTGCCCAAGGTTGATGGCATTACTCCGGTTACTTGCAAGTGGGTATATAAGTTGAAGAGAGGCTGATGGGAGCATTGATCGATTCAAGGCTCGCCTGGTCGCTAGAGGATTCTCACAGCAGTATGGAGAAGACTATAAGGAGACATTCAGTCCAGTTGCGAAGATGACATCTGTAAGAGTGGTGATCGCCTTGGCTGCTAGCAGGGATGGAGGTTGTGGCAACTTGATGTGAAGAATGCTTTTCTTTACGAAGAGATTGACAAGGACATCTTCATGGATCAGCCGCTTGGTTTTGTCTCTGAAAAGCATCCGGATTATGTCTGCAAACTCAGGAAGGCTCTCTATGGGTTGAAGCAAGCTCCTCGAGCGTGGTATGGGAAGATTGCAGAGTACTTGCAATTCTGTGGATACCTGGCTTCTAACTCGGATTCAAGCTTGTTCGTCAAGAAGAAGGGAGAGCTAAGAGTCTTGGTCCTACTGTATGTGGATGATATGATCATCACAGGGAACTCGGAGGAGGAAGTAGCAAGGCTCAGGGCAGAGCTTGCTATACGCTTCGAGATGAAAGACTTGGGAGAGTTGCATCACTTTCTTGGTCTGGAAGTGGAGAGGAAGGAGTGCGGGGTTCTCATTAGCCAGAAAGGGTATGCTGATCGCATTGTGAAGCGGTTTGGCATGGGCGAAGGGAAGAAGTGCTCTACTCCACTGGAACCTGGGCTAAAGCTTCGACGAGATGAGGGAAGGGTGCTTAATGATCCCTTGGTGTTCAGGCTCTTGTTGGGAGCTTGATCTATCTGATGATTACAAGGCCGGATATAGCTTATGCTGTTGGCCGAGTAAGTCGGTATATGGCTGAACCAAGGCAATCTCATCTAGTGGCGGCGAAGGGAATTCTGAAGTATGTCAAGGTGACTTCTGAGATGGGACTCCTCTATGGAAGGGATGCGGAGTTTGCGTTGCTCGGGTACACGGATGCTGACTATGGCGGTGATTCGGATGATCGGAGGTCTACTTCAGGTTATGTGTTCACTTGCGGTTCAGCTAGCATCTCGTGGTGTAGCAAGAAGCAGGACTCAGTGTCGGTTTCAACCACGGAGGCGGAGTATAAGGCTTCGGCCTTGGCTGCTCGGGAAGCCGTTTGGTTGAGGAGGCTTATAAAGGATGTTCATGAAGAAGTGCAAGGGCCTACTTTACTCCGGGGTGACAATGAGAGTGCTCTCAAGCTGGTTAACAATCTAGTGTGTCACGCCAGGACCAAGCATATAGAGATTGATCACCACTTCATCAGGGAGAAGGTTGGAGGGGTCTCTGCTGGTCGGGCATGTTCGGAGTGAAGATAATCTTGCTGACATCTTCACAAAGCCGCTGTCGAAGGGGCCCTTTGAACGCTTGCGCAGCTTGCTGGGCTTGGTCACCACTTCTCACTTCAAGGGGGAGTGTTGAAATTTGTGAAGTGGAAGTGGGTGACGGGACAGGCCGCGCGGCCTGTGCGGACAGCTTTGGCGGACTGGGCGGACTGGGCGGACTGTGGGTTTCGGCCTGGTGAAAAGTCTGGTGGAAGCCGGCTGTGTTCTGAGCGGGTTGTAGCATGGAGTCCGCGGTTTGGTGCGGCCTGGTATCTGCGGATAGAGAGGCTTGCGGACTGGTGCTTTGCTCAGTGGTCGCGGGTGCAAGTTTGCGCTGTTGGCGGTTTGGTTCATGTTCGCGGAAAGCCTTGCGGACTGGTGTGTCCGCAGTTGGGCTGTTGCGGACTGGGCCTTGAGCTTGGCTGAGGCCTTGTCGAGCTCAGGTGTTACAGCAGGTCTTGCTGTGGAGACCGATTGGCAGACTGGTGTTTGAGCTGCTGTGTTGGACAAGTGCGAGGAGCTCGCGGACTGGTTGCGGTCTGTGCTAGGGTGTTTGGCGGACGGGACTTTGTGTCCGTCATGCTCGCACTGGCCCTTGATGGTTTTGGACTTGGTCACACTTGGTGTCAATTCATGGTGTTGGGTGTCCGCCGTCATCCGCGAAGGTCCGCTGTGACCGGGCGGACTGTTGCTGTTTACCTTTGGTCGTGGACTTGTGGCGGATTGAGGTGTGAGTCTTGCGGACTGCCTCGGGTTGGTGCGGACTGCCATTGAAGAGGGTTTGCTGTCCTGAAGCAGTTGGAGCTTTGCGGGCTGGTGCCTTGTCCGCTTAGCTTGGGCGGACTGGAGAGGGTTCGTCAATGGTTGCCTTGCTCCTGGCGGTTTCCCTTGGTGACTGGCTAAGTCCTCGCGGACTGAGCGGACGGTCGTTTGTATTCGCGCGGGCTGGGGCGGTGTCGCTATCTCATGGGCGGTGACCACACTCTCACCGGCCTATAAATAGGACCCCCCGGGCACATCTACAGTAACCTAAGTAACGTGAGTGAACAGTAAATTGGGTTGGGCGCTAGTGCTGCGGTCTGTGTTTTTCAGTCCGCGCGGATTGTTTCAGGCTGACGGTTTGCTGTGTGCAGGTCGCGCGGATAACTTCAAGGAGCCAGGAGTTTGGCTGTGACTTCGGTCAGTGCTTGGAAGTGTGCGGTCTCTGCGGACTCAGCAGGAGGTCGCTCTGCGGCTTGTCAGTTCTGTTTCAACTTTCCCAGCTTCAATAACCTGTCCGCCGGCTTCAGGCGGGTAGGGGAGTTCCTCAGTTCGGGTTCAGCAGGAGGCGAATAACGGTCTGTCCGCGGCGGCTCGCGGTCTCGGCGGACTCCGTGGTATTCGGCGGATTGCAGCATAGCTTGGGCGAGCTCAGCGGTCTCGGCGGTCTCGGCGACCTCGCGGTCTCGGCGGACTGGAGTGCTGTCCGCCCGGCTTGTTTTTGGTTCTTTCTGTTTACAGCTGTAATACTAGCGAATCATGTCTCGCTATGTATGCCTCGGATTGTAAAGAAGTGAATGCATAATAAGACCTTCTTGTGCTTCATTGTTTTGTTGGGTGCAACCTCTAGTCCTTGGGTTTTCCGCAGGTTCAGCGTGCGAACTGGGTAGTCCGAAGATATTAATTTGGTGTTTGGGCTATCTTGCTGACCACGTTGAGAAAATTTAACAATTATACGCGGTGAAAATACTTCTTTTATCGGATTAGGCATCCTACAAGAGCTTAGGGTTTCAAAAAGGACACCTCAAGATATGCCAGTTCTAAATTTATAATAGTAATAAAAGTGGATTTGTACGGTCGTTAAATATAGTGATTTAATATTTTAAATTATGCAATGCATGCAATAATAATAATAATTTTTCTTTTATACTTGAAAATAACTACCATGCAATCCTATCATAAAACATCCCAGAGAGCAAGTAATGCACATCTACAGAAAGAAAATGAAGCAACTAGCAATGTATCCAAAAAAAACCATTTATCTTGTGAGCGTCAATAATCTGACACGAACCCACATAAAACAGAAGTATGTCTAAACTAAGTAAGCAAAAAAAAACAACAAACTACCTCGCTACGGCGAGGTGAAAACCACAGCCAACACTGCTGCCTAGAAACTCCAAAAAAACCAGCTCCACTATCTACTACTGCTCTGCACCTGAGACATTCCAAAGATAGAACACCTCAGCAAGAATGTACAAATGGTGACAGAAAAAAAATAAGCCAACATAAATAAAGGGTCAAATGGGGTACCAACCCAAGACCAAAAGTGCTGAAGTAGAGTACGAAAGTAAAGCATCAAACAGGAAAAGAACACTTACATGAATCGTCACATACATCATAAATACATCAGATGCACAAGGCTATAAGGTGAAAACATGAGTAAAGCATAAGGAAGAAATTGCATAACCTTTATTAGACACCTGTGGTCGACTCTACCCAAAAACACGGGCGAGGTGGTCACTCAACTGGATACACCCTCACGAATATAATATCCGTCTAACTACGGGGGGAGACTCATACACTCCAGCATACACCGCAGACGCCCAAAAACCTGATAGACTTCCACGAGGTACTAATAAAGGAAACAGACATTACGGAGGTGGTTGCATCCACTAACTCCCGCAATCAAGAAACCCACAAAAATAAACACATATATCTCGAGACTTGGTACATTGGATTCTACTAGACATTTCTAAATTCAAGACGCGGTTGATCAACTTTAGGAACGATTTATAATCCAAGATAACTCTAACGCGCCCTACATATCGTTAAGGGACGGTTAACATGAGCAAGATACAACCATATCATAAAAACATATATCACTTTACAAGGTTAGACTTAGAATAAACAAGAACATTGTGAATCAAGTGGATATAGACAAAAGATTTAGGCAGTACTATACTCAACAAGAAATTTATGATAATAACAATGAAATTAAAAGTTGCAACAGATCATGAAAATGAAGAGAAGAGGGGAGTAAAAACCACCATTTGCCTTGATTTTACCGGAAAAAGAATCCTCCGAATCACTTCACGTCGCAGATCGGGGCAAAAGAACACATGAGGAGTCGAAATCTAAACAAAAATGGCCGAAAAGAGGTTCGGGCTGAAAAACCCTAACGAGAAAACTCAAGAAATGGGGAAAAATTTACCACGATGGCGTAGCTCTCGACGAGAGCTTTCCAGATCTATATTCGGTTGAAGATTTGGAGCGTCGGAGCACCGACGGCGGCCACCGGAAGATTCACGAAAGGCTTTCTCTCTCTCGCTCATGCCACTCTGGTTCGGGAGAAAATCCGGAGAAGATAAGTTTTTCTTTCTTAAGTAACAGAATATATATATATATATATATATATATATATATATATAATATATATATATATATATATATATATATATATATATATATAAAGTTTGTCTAAGTAGGGGAAAAAACGGACAATTTATGAGCGGAAATGCGCGAAAAATGCAAATAGAGGTCTAGGATTGCTTCAAATCGAAAGTGCCAACAAGAAAGTTGTAGATCTCGTCGAGACGAACAAATTTTATGTTAACCATTTTTTATACGACTTAATTTTGACCCTCAAAAAGGCGCCCGAACGCATATATAACGGACTACTCGGGAAGAATCCACAGTACTCAAGAACAAAATTACGGGTACTTGAGAATTAGAAAAAAAACTGCTCGAGAATTAGAAAAAAAAAAGCTACTCGAGTACTAAAACTTAGTACTCGAGAACAAGGAAATAGGAATACTCGAGTACCAAAGCATTACTCAAGTACTAAAACGGAATTACTCGAGACAAATGGAAGTACTCGAGAAGGAGACTGACAGAACTCGAGAAGGTAGGCCGACTACTCGAGAACAAGATTAGAGTTACTCGAGAAGTAAAAAACAGGTTACTCGAGTACTAAAATTCAGTACTCGAGAACAAACATAGAATTACTCGAGATGAACAGTAGAATACTTGAGTACAAGCCTACAACTACTCGAGTACTAGCCAGATCACTCGAGAACCGGAAGTTACTCAAACAATTCTATTGCATGAACAGTGATTTTTTACAAATATATCAAAAAAATTAAGCTATATACATGAATAGTAAAAGACATTTTTGAATAGTGATTTAATATTAAAATAATCATATTTATATATTTTGAATAAGGAAACACGAGTTCAAAACGGAGGCCCGAACGCGCGCCGAATCAAACGAAATTCGCACCGTAGGGTGAACGCTGACGCTACAAACTCAATGACGAAGTCAAAACCAGAATCCGACGAGCCGTTCTTGAGATATAAATTTTCAAAGTCTACGACGAACATAAATTCCACAAAACTTCGGAAAATCGCCGAGGCTCGAGTATCACTCGGATCGCGACGAAACTTGACGAACAAGTCCAAAATTATTTAACTAAATTTTCAAATGAAAAATTTTCCAATTACAATAAGAATTTGGCCGACTCGACCGCACGGACGCGAAAATGGCTTAACGACATTGTGCCGTCAACTCGACGTTAAAAGTAACGTCACGACGTCATAAATATGACGATACCCATTCAAATAAAAATTATCGAAAAAAATCGAGGCGTTACAGTCACTCCCCCTAAAACAAGTTTCGTCCCGAAACTTAACAAAAATACAAAACCAACCAAAAACGAGAAAATCCAACACCACCAAAAACATAGAGACATACCAAGACTAAGAGATGAGATGCGGATGAGATTCCATTATCGCCGATTCCAATTCCCAAGTCGCGCTCTCGACGTCTTGATTTCTCCAAAGAATCTTGACCATGGGGATGGTCTTTCTCCACAACACACGCTCTTGAGATTCCAAAACACGGACATGCTCTTCCACATACGTAAGGTTGAGCTGAATCTGGGGCACCGAGTCGAGGACTTGACGATCCTTACGGATAAACTTCCGCAATTGGCTCACATGGAACACATCATGGACACCAGGGAAGGTAACAGACAACTCCAGCCTATATGCTGAAACTCCGACGCGTTCAAGAATCTGAAAAGGTCCCACGTACCGGGGGTCTAACTTGTGGTTCCTTCCAAACCTTTTAACACCAGACATCGGAGAAACTTTCAGAAAAACAAAGTCACCAACAACAAACTCCAGATCAACCCTTCGTTGATTAGCATATTTCTCATAGCGTTCTTGTGCTACACGAGTTTTTCTCGAATATGAGTCACAGCACAATTCATCTCTTCAAGGGCTTCCGGACCTTACAACGGTCTCTCACCAACTTCATCCCAAAACAAAGGAGTTCTACAACGCCTCCCATATAAGGCCTCAAACGGGGCCATCTGCAGACTCTCTTGATAACTATTATTGTACGCAAACTCCATGAGTCTGAGACACTCATCCCAAGCGCCACTGTGATCCAAAATAAAATATCTGATCATATCTTTCACTATCTGACTTACTCTTTCCGTCTGACCGTTTGTCTGTGGATGATAGGCGGTGGAATACCTTAAATCGGTACCCAACCCCTCCTATAAGCTCTTCCAAAAATGAGACGTAAATCTAGAGTCTCGGTCCGATACGATTCTGACATGGACTCCATGCAATCTGATAACCTCTTCAAGGTATAATTCAGCTATCTTCTTCATAGTATATCCAATCTTAAAAGGGACGAAGTGAGCACATTTAGTTAATCTATCGACCATCACCCAAACGGAGTCGTGCCCACGGGGAGATTTCGGTAGATCGGTAATAAAATCCATCGAAATACTCTCCCACTTCCAACTGGGAATATCAAGCAGTGTCAATTTACCTCCAGGCCTTCTATGGTCAGCCTTAACACGCTGACACGTAAGACATTCTGACACAAACTTCGCGATATCATTCTTCATTCCTGACCACCAAATATTTTGCTTTAGATCCTTATACATTTTAGTAAACCAGGATGGTAGGATATACTGGAACCATGAGCTTCAGCACAGATCTTAGCCCAAATGTCACCAAAGGCGGGGATACAAAATCTACCTCGATATTTCAGAGTATCTAACTCGTCCAAAGAGAAATTAGGTAACTCTCCCTTCTTAGTTCTATTCCGTAAATGCAATAAATCAGGATCATCCTTCTGGTGCACTCTGGTGAGGGCAATCCAAGAGGCCTCTTCTGCTTCAAAACTAGCAGGCACAGTGCTACTCCCAACTTCAATGTCCATCAGCAAGAATTCTTCCACCAGAGACTGCACGACAGATTAAAGATTTCAGCGGTCTTCCTACTCAAAGCATCAGCTACTACGTTAGCCTTTCCCGGGTGATACAGGATCTCTACATCATAATCAGCCACATACTCTAACCATCTACGTTGGAGCAGATTTAGCTCCTTTTGAGTGAAGACATACTTCAAACTCTTATGGTCTGTGTAGATCTTGCACAGTGCGCCATACAGTAAATGTCTCCAAAGCTTCAGCGCATAAATAACAACAACAAACTCTAAATCATGCGTAGGATAATTTCTTTCATGAATCCTTAATTGTCTTGATCCGTACGCGATCACCATTCCCTCTTGCATCAAAACACAACCAAGTCCAATGTGTGATGCAGCCACATATACCGCGTACTCAAGTCCTTCACTAGGCAAGGTTAAAAACTAGAGCAGTACACAATCTCTTCTTCAACTCTTGGAAGGCTTCTTCACACATATCGCTCCAAATGAACGCAGTGTTCTTCTGTGTAAGTCTAGTTAGCGGAGCAGACAACATAGAGAAACCTTCCACGAACCTTCTATAATAACCGACTAGACCTAAGAAGCTCTTAATATCCTTAGGAGTAGAAGGACTGTTCCATTTCATCACAGCAAAAATCTTGGTCGTGTCTACGAAAATACCATCCTTGCTCACAACATGGCCCAAAAAGGACACATGGGGTAGCCAGAATTCACACTTACTTAGCTTAACATAGAGCTTGTGCTCCCTCAGGGTTGACAAAACTAGACGCAAGTGTTTAGTATGCTCCTCAACACTACAGGAATACACGAGGATGTCATCTATGAAAACAATTACAAAATGGTCCAAGAAATCTTTGAACACTCTATTCATTAAGTCCATGAACGCAGAGGGTGCATTTGTCAAACCAAAGGACATCACTAAGAACTCAAAATGCCCGTGCGGGAACAAAAAGCCGTCCGTGGTATATCAGCCTCACAGACACTCAACTGGTGGTAGCCTGAACGAAGGTCAATCTTCGAAAACACAGCGCATCCCCACAACTGATTAAATAGATCATCAATCCGAGACAACATATATCGGTTCTTGATGGTTACCTTGTTTAACTCTCGATAATTTATGCAGAGCCTCATAGAACCGTCTTTCTTCTTAACAAACAGAACAGGGGCACCCCAGATAAGAACTCGGCCTAATAAAATCACACTGCAGTAACTCATCCAGCTGAGTCCGCAACTCCTCTAACTCACGCGGAGCCATACGGTATGGTGCCTTAGCAATCAGGAGAGTACCTAGCTCGAGGTCTTTCACAAACTCCACCTCACTCTCAGGAGGAAGTCCTGGAAGACTATCAGAAAGACATCTAAAAACTCTCGCACCACCGAGACATCCTCAAGACATGGTGTAACAAAAGCTATTTCCAAAGCTGACATAGAAATAAGATACGCCTCGCAATCAGACTCTATAGCTCGATAAGCACGTACCACAGAAATAAGGAGGGAACCCTTGTCCTGAAACTATAGACACTCATAGGTTGACCATTGTCAATATTGAAATCCAATCGCTTTGCCTTGTACTGGATGACTGCATCGTACTTGGACAACCAGTCCATGCCCAAAATCATGTCAAAGTCCTCCAGATCTAACACCATCAGATCCGCAAAGACTAGAAAGTCACCTTGACAAATAGGGCATATTTGAATTCCCTGATTTGATATCACCAGATTTCCGGAGGGAAGCTTGACGTTGAAGGAATCCTCTAACTGAACCACGTCCAAACGATGTCTATTTACAAAACTCCGCGCCACAAAGGAATGAGTGGCACCCGAATCGAAAAGGATGCGCGCCCACCTATTCCGCACCTTAAACTCCCCTATAACCATAGAATACGTAACTAAACGAATGAAAACTATAACAAACAATGGAGAGTAAAAGTCAAGCTAGAATTAACCTGATATCACTTGGTTAGAGGTCTGAGCATCCTCTCTAGTCACCACATTTAGCTTTCCTTTTCCTTTGTCCTGATTCGGTGGCGGCGAAAGTGCTTGAAGCGGGGCAGGCTGCAGTGGGGACTGGGCCTGGGGGCACGAAGACTTCTGGTGTCCCTTCTGCCCATACTGGAAGCAAGTCCTTTCTTTTATCCAGCAATGACTCACATCATGACCCTTCCTTGCACACAAAACGTGCACACCAGATCTCCCTGGGTGCGCCTTGGATGGCGAGCACCCACTGCTGCTTCTGAGTAGCAGTCCTCTTGAAAACCTTTCATAAGGGTGGCCAGGCCGACCACAGAAGCTACATATTTCCCCACTTTTCTTCTTCGAAGAAGGGCCAGATGCCCTAGAGCTACCATCCTCAACACCTTTCCTCTTCTCTTTCCTCGCGCAGCACCGCCGTTCTTGGCATTTTCAATCGCCTCCACTTTCAGTGCGGCTTCCACTGCCACAGCATAAATGTCAGCTCTATAAGCGCATGCCCACCGCTGGACATCGCTTCTTAGTCCTCCCAGGAAACGTTTCACTCTACCTCCTCAAAAGCTACTAAATCAGGAGCAAACCTGCTCAATTTACTAAACTCAATCTCATATTTGCTACTGTGAGCTGTCTCTGCTTCAGATGTTGGAAGTTATTCATCAGACGGTCCTGCTCGACCAAGGGTAGAAACTTGTTCAGCAGCATCTTCTTAAAAGATTCCCAAGAACAACTTTCCTTGAGACTCTCCCTTTCCCGAATCCACCAACTCTTTGCCAGACCTTTTAGCTGATAGGCTGCAATCATTACCTTCTGGGCTTCTAGAATCCCTGAATACGAAAACATCTCCTCGATGGAGATGATCCAATCATCTAAAATCATAAAGTCGGCACTCCCGTCGTAGGTGGGAGGTCCCAACCGTTGGAAGTGCGATATGAAATTCATTTCTGGTGGTATCGCCATCGGGGGCACCAAAGGAGCAGGGGTATCAGGCATGGCTTGGCCCAAGGCAGGATCTTGCACTAAAGGTTGCTGCGCGGGAGCGGCAGATAACAAAGACTGAATTTGTGATTGCATCACAACTAATTGTCTCGACAGAGCCTCATTGCTCTGACGCAGACTCTCGATAATCGCATCACTTTGCGCTCCTGACGACTCACCCTCCGACTGGGGAGTCGACCTCGTCGCAATACGCTTTGGCGGCATTTCTAAAAAAGTAAATGAACAACTCATCAAAATCCTAGATTACAACTAGGCCACACATCTAGTTCAGACCATACTTAAAAGACACTTGCTTATGCTGCAACTTGCTCTGGGGTTTTATAATGATGATATGTCCTACTTAGAATGATATCCTCTCATTCTATTGATTCTTGTGTCAATGATATGAATGCATGGATTCTTTACTCTTATTTAAAATCATGTGTGTACATGTATCATCATGTAAACCTTAACTTAGCACGTGTGCTTATGCGATGATATGCTATGTATGCAGTACTATGCATTCCAAAAGGCCTTATTGCATGCATGAGCGGCGTACACATGAAATGTTATGCATCTCATACTAAATAACATCGCATGCAACGAGAAAAGAAAAACGTGCTTAATGGGCACCCATGTGATGATGTTTATGCATCTCATACTACATAACCGTCACATGTTGTCTCCTATGGTGGATCCATATACAAACACATATTATGCATCATATACTACATAATATGCCCCGTATACTTCTTATCATGCTATGAGTGTAATAACTATGCTTCGGTTAAGGCGTACTGAAGACACATCGGTGTGTGTATGCACATGAAAGAAGGAAACAAACTAAACGAGATTGGCTGGTTCGACCAACTTATCAAACCAACCTGGCTCTGATACCAACTGTCACAACCCGCATTTTCACCCCATTTGAAGGTATATCAGAGTAAGGGAAAATGCGCGTCATGATGCCACGTTAGTAGGGGATAGCTACGGACGTTTAGGCAAAAACTTCTACTTAACCATAAAGCAAGATTCTTTAAGTTAATTAGAGTTAAAATCAATTTAAGTATAGTAGTTAGCTGTATCTCTTGGCTGAGTGGCTCATCTAGTTCACAAGAAAGGTAATTATACGCGGTAGAAAATACTTCTTTTATCAGATTAGTCATCCAACAAGAGCTTAGGGGTTCCAAAAGGACACCTCAATATATGCAAGTTCTAAATTTATAATAGTAATAAAAGTGGATTTGTACAGTCGTTAAATATAGTGATTTAACATTTTAAAATATGCAATGCATGTGGTAATAATAGTAATTTTTCTTTTATACTTGAAAATAACTGTCATGCAATCCTATCATAAAACATCTCAGAGAGTAAGTAATCCACATCCACAGAAAGAAAACAAAGCAGCTAGCAATGTATCCAAAAAAACCATCTATCATGTGAGCGTCAACAATATGACACGAACTCACATAAAATAGAAGTATGTTTGAACTAAGTAAGCAAAATAAAACAACAAACTACCTCGCTACGGCGAGGTGAAAACCACAGCCAACACTGCTGCCCAGAAACTCAAAAAAAACTAGTTCCACTATCTGCTACTGCACTCTGAACCTGAAGCATTCCAAAGACAGAACACCTCAGCAAGAATGTACAAATGGTGGCAGAAAAAAATAAGCCAACATACCCTCATGAATATAATATCTGTCTAACTGCGGGGGAGACTCATACACTCCACCATACACAGCAGATGCTCAAAACCTGGTAGACTTCCACGAGGTACTAATAAAGAAAACAGACATTACGGAGGTGGTTGTGTCCACTAACTCCCGCAATCAAGAAACCCACAAAAACAAACACATATATCTCGAGACTTGGCACATCGGATTCTACTAGATATTTCTAAATTCAAGAAGCGGGTGATCAACATTTATGAACGATTTACAATCCTAGATAACACTAATGCGTCCTACATAATCGTTAAGGGATGGTTAACATGAGCAAGATACAACCATATCATCAAAATATATATCACTTTACAAGTTTAGACTTAGAATAAAGAAGAATATTGTGAATCAAGTGGATATAGATAATAGATTTAGGCAGCACTATACTCAGCAAGAAATTTATGATAATAACAATGAAATTAGAAGTTGCAACAGATCATGAAAATGAAGAGAAGAGGGGAGTAAAACACCACTTGCCTTGGTTTTACCGGAAAAAGAATCCTCTGAATCACTTCACGTCGCAGATCGGGGCAAAAGAACACAGGGGGAGTCAAAATCTAAACAAAAATGGCCGAAAAGAGG
This sequence comes from Platanthera guangdongensis, assembly GCA_039583875.1. Lineage (NCBI taxonomy): Eukaryota > Viridiplantae > Streptophyta > Magnoliopsida > Asparagales > Orchidaceae > Platanthera > Platanthera guangdongensis. The sequence goes on from CM077147.1 coordinate 40,918,317, forward strand.
TTAGGGCTGAAAAACCCTAACGAAAAAAACTCAAGAAACGGGGAAAAATTTACCACGATGGCGTAGCTCTCGACGAGAGCTTTCCGGATCTATATTCGGTTGAAGATTTGAAGCGTTGGAGCACCGTCGGAGGCCACCAGAAGATTCACGAAAGACTTTCTCTCTCTCGCTCACGCCACTCTGGTTCGGGAGAAAATCCGGAGAAGATAAAGTTTTTTTCTTAAGTATCAGAATACGTATATATATGTATTTATAAAAAGTTTTGTCTAAGTATGAGAAAAAACGGACTATTACGAGCGGGTGCACGAAAAATGAAAATTAGAGATTTATGATGGTCTTCAAATCGAAAAGTGCCCAACATGAAAGTTGTAGATCTCGTCGACACGAACAAATTTCATGTTAACCATATTTTTATACGACAAAGTTTTGACCATCAAAAAGGCACCTGAACGCAAACTGTAACGAACTACTCGGGAAGAATCCATAGTACTTGAGAACAAAATTACGGGTACTCGAGAAGTAGAAAAAAAACAACTCGAGTACTAAAACTTAGTACTCGAGAAGAAGGAAATAGGAGTACTCGAGTACCAAACCATTACTCGAGTACTAAAATGGAATTACTCGAGACAAAAGGAAGTACTCGAGAAGGAGACTGACAGAACTCGAGAAGGCCGACCGACTACTCGAGAACAAGACTAGAGTTACTCGAGAAGTAGAAAACATGTTACTCGAGTACTAAAATTCAGTACTCGAGAACAAACATAGAATTACTCGAGATGAACAGTAGAATACTCGAGTACAAGCCTACAACTACTCGAGTACTAGCCTGATCACTCGAGAACACGAAGGTTACTCAAACAATTCTATTGCATGAACAGTGCTTTTTTACAAATATATCCAAAAAATTAAACTATATACATGAATAGTAAAAGACATTTTTGAATAGTGCTTTAATATTAAAATAATCATATTTATATATTTTGAATAAGGAAACACGAGTTCAAAACGGAGGCCCGAACGCACGCCAAATCAAACGAAATTCGCACCGTAGGCGAACGCTGACGCTACAAACTCAATGGCGAAGTCAAAACCAAAATACGACGAGCCGTTCTTGAGATATAAATTTTCAAAGTCTACGGCGAACATAAATTCCACAAAACTTCGAAAAATCGACGAGGCTCGATTATCGCTCGGATCGCGACGAAACTTGACGAGCAAGTCCAAAATTATTTAGCTAAATTTTCAAATGAAAATTTTCCAATTAAAACAAGAATTCGTCCGACTCGACCGCACGGATGCGAAAATGCCTTAACGGCATTACGCCGTCAACTCGACGTTAAAAGTAACGCCACTACGTCATAAATATAACGATACCCATTCAAATAAAATCATCGAAAAAATCGGGGGCATTACAGGGCATCCTGCTAGAGATTATGTGCATATGAAAGTATTTGATTGTCCAGCTTACTATCACGTGAAGAATGATAAGTTGGAACCACGGGCAAAGAAAACAATCTTCATTGGCTTCAGGCGTGGAGTCAAATGTTACAAACTACATGATCAGGCAGAGAGGAAGATTGTTATTAGCAGGGATGTTATATTTGACAAGGCGAGTTTGTTAAAGCCTCAGGACTCAGAGCAGGTGGAGAGTTCGAAGCCGATCACTACTACTAATCAGAAGGAATTTGGTGTGACTCCATTTGTTCCACCAGTTCCGCAAACTCCTGATGAGGTATATGATGAGACTGCTAATGAGGTACCAGATACTGATGATCAAGAGGTGGAGGAAGTAGAGGCAGAGAGTCAGGTTCAGGATTCTATTGCCAGAAGCCGGACCAGGAGGCAAAATGTCCCGAAGCCAGCTTGGTTGAGGGATCACATTGCATTTGCACTTTCAGCATCTGAGGCTGAAATCCTTGTCACTTCAAGGAGGTTGTAGAGAGTCCTGAAGCAGATTTTTGGAGGGATTCGATGGATGAGGAGATGACTTCTCTAAAGAAAAATGCTACATGGAGATTAGTGAAGTTACCTCCAGGTAGAAAAGCAATTGGATGCAAATGGGTGTATGTGAAGAAAGAAGGATCTCATGGAGCTGCTGATGTACGTTACATGGTGAGATTGGTGACCAAAGGCTTTACTCAGCGTGAAGGTATTGATTATGACGAGGTGTTTTCCCCAGTTGTCAAACATCCGTCGATCCGTGTTCTCTTGGCCTTAGTAGCGCAGTATGGTCTGATTTTAGAGCAGCTTAATGTGAAGACTGCATTTTTGCATGGAAATTTGCAAGAGGAGATCTATATGAAGCAGACATCTGGATATGAGGCTCAGAGTGACTTGGAATGCAAATTAGACAAATCGTTTTATGGTTTGAAGCAGTCACCAAGACAGTGGTATAGAAATTTCGATCAGTTTATGCTGGGACAGAAGTACACACGCAGTCAGTATGATCACTGTGCATATTTCAAGAGATTGGATACTGGTGAGTTCATCTGTCTTCTATTGTATGTTGATGATATGTTGATTGTCACTTCAAGTCAATCAGAGATTGATAGAATGAAGAAGCAACTCTCAAAGCAGTTTGATATGAAGAAGTTAGGTGTGTCTCAAAAAATTCTCGGGATGGAAATCTGCAGGGACAAGGAAGCTGGAAAAGTTTGGCTCACTCAAAGAGCTTATATTGAGAAGGTGCTGAAGAGGTTTGTGATTGATGACACTACTAGGGCAGTGACTTTACCATTGACAGTGCATTTTCAATTGAGTGTTGACTTATGTCCTAAAGATGACCAAGAAAGGAAGGGAATAAAGCTAGTTTCGTATGCCAGTGCAGTAGGCAGTTTGATGTATCTTATGGTTTGTACAAGGCCAGATATTGCACAAAATATTGGCATGGTGAGCAGATTCATGCATAATCCTGGTCAGGGTCATTGGCAGGCAGTTAAGTGGATTCTGAGGTATCTCAAGGGTACAGTTGGTGCTAGTTTAGTGTACGAGAGGCAACAGTCTATTGTTGGGTTGTGTATGGGCTACACTGATTCAGACTATGCAGGTGATATAGATAGGCACACGTCTACGACCAGATATTTATTCACATTGGCAGGAGGTCCATTGAGTTGGAGGTCGACTCTGTAGTCGACAGTGACTTTATCTACAATAGAGGCTGAATACATGACAATGATAGAAGCTATGAAGGAGGGAGGCCATCTGGATGCAAGGCCTATTAGATGATCTGGGTGTGGAGCATAAGGGTTTAACCATCTTTTGTGACAGTTAAAGTGCGATTTTCTTGGCGACCAATCCAGTGCATCATGCTCGTACCAAACACATTGATGTCAGGTACCATTTTGTTCGAAACTTGATCGAGACAGGCGAGGTTCTTTTGAAGAATATTGATACTAAGGAGAATCCAGCAGACATGCTCACGAAGGTGCTTTCAGTCCAAAAGTTCACATATTGCAAAAGACTGGTGAACGTTCGAGCTCAGAGGTGAGTGCCTTGATGGGCACTTTTGAAGAACTACGCGTGGTTTGATCCCATGGGAGGGCGGGGGGGGGGGGGGGGGGGGGGGGGGGGGGGGGGTATGTAGGCAACCTACTGCAACTGGCGCAGCCGCGTTTTGGTGTTGTTGTTTATTGTGTCATCTCATATTTATTTTGTATCAAATAAGAGATGAGGAGGAGATTGTGTTTAAGAGAAGTATTTTGGTCTTTTTTTAATCCTAATTTCCCCTATAAATATAAAGGGGTTAGAGTTTTCTCTTTACAGAGAGAGAGAGTTCAGTTGTGTTATTTTGATTTTCCGGATCTATAATGAATAGCCCCTCCCCGTGGACGTAGGCACTCTTCACCGAACCACGTAAATCACATCATGTTCTATTATTTGTGGTTGTGTGATTTTGATTTTCCGTATCGCTTCACACAACACCACCATATGACACATCGGGTTGTTTAAGGACGCAACCTCTCTTTGATGAGAAAAACTCAAGTTGCAACCATAGCCAAGAAAACAAATTATTTTTGAACATAAATATGGATGAAGTTCTTTAGGCGATGTGGGGCGCGCATGAAGGATGGTTCATAACCCTCGCATTCATGAGCGTCACCGTTATGCCAAAAAGAGTCGAGGTAGCATTCAAAATGGGCCCCATGATTGTCTGGCAAAGTGACGACAAGTATGAAGCAAATAGAACATGGAGTACTAAAGCGAGCAGGCGCTTTTCGTGCTTCTCATATCAAAAGCAGTTTGATATGAAATGTAGCAAATATTTGGATTTTCTACATGATCCTCCATATACGCTCAACGTAGATAAAATTTAGTCCTAAAACATAAATGCTAAACCATAAACACCCTAAACCCTAAATTTGAAAAAACGAGAAAGGTTCCACATGGCAATGTGACACTTTTCAGCCTTTTCAAGCAACGCACCCTCAAGAGTCATGACATTCAACGGTAGGTACATGCTTAAAAAATAACTAAGAGTGCTACAAAGCATTTTTGCTCTAGTGAGTTAAGAAAAAAAGCCACCGTCATAAAATGTGTTTGACAAGACAATAGTTATGTCGATAATCAAGAAAAAAACTAATTTTGAACACAAAAATGAATGAATTTTCTTAGGTGTGGTGGAGCTTTCCCGAATGATCCGTTCATGACCACCACCACCATGGCAAACAGAAACTAATGCTCTATTTAGAGTGAGTTTTTTTTTTTTGCTATGGTGAGTTTGGACAAAACGCACCATCAAAGAATGCATGTTTGACATGACAACCATTATGACCGCCACCAAGAAAAGAAAATCAATTTTGAACATAAAAGTTGATGATGTCTCTCAGGTGAGGTTCGACGTTCACAAAGGACAGTTCAAAACCACAGTTCAAAACCACTGCATCAAACAGAGCCTTATTAGGTGGCAATTGTAAACTCGGTGGTTATGAACCGTAGTTCATGAACACCTGATCTCACCTAGAGAACTTCAATCACTTTTATGTTCAAAACTAGATTCTTTAACAGTGGCCTTTTGTCCAAACTCACCAGATCAAAAGCGTCATGCGAAAGCAGAATCTTAGTGTCTGTTTGACATGACAGTGGTCGTCATGAATGCGTGGGTATGAGCTGTTCATTCGTGAACACTCGACCACACCTAAGAAAATGCATCCATTTTTGTGTTCAAAATTAGTTTTTTTAGACGGTCATAAACATTGTCATGCCAAACATATATTTCATGACGGTGGTATTTTCGCCAAACTCATCGGAGCAAAAATTCATGCCAAACGAAGTCTAAGTTTACTTAAAGCACATATGATGTGCTTGTTAAGCAACTCCAACTTTGAAACATCCACCTTTCTTGAGTCTGCCCCCATCATAGCTACCTAATCCTAAAATTGCAACATAATGGTAAAAAAAATAAATTTGAACTTATAATCTAGGGTATATCAATTTAGCATAATAATTTTTCTAACAGCCAAAAAATAAAATTTAATCTTACCAAAATAAATTGGATTGTCTTGGCCATTAATCCCAGAATCAAGACAGTTTGCATTTGTATGCAAATCTTGAGCCTCTGGTTCTTTAGTAATTTGAAGGAAATGATAAAGTGATGCTCCAACAAGTGCTCCTATGATTGGTGATATTATGTAGATCCAAAGCTTATTGAAATTCAAATTTATGATTGCCGGCCCAATGCTCCTTGCTGGGTTCATGGAGCTTCCACTTATTCCCCTGTTCATATATATTTTTAGTGTGTATATATATATAAAATTATATATATAAGCTCATGCTTTTTTAACCCTAAAAAAGTTTGAGCTGGTTCTCCAACAATATATGTCAGAATTAAGCAAATAATATATGCAAGTTTTTGAAAAATGTTCAGCATGAAAGATGTAGATATCGTTCTTGAATACAAAATGCATATATTATTTGTCTAATTCCGATATGTATTGTGAGAGAACCAGCTCAAATTTTTTTAGGGTTAAAAAATGTGAGCTTATATATTCCAAACATATATATATATATATCTATATATATATATATATATATATATATATATATATATATATATATATTATATATATATATATACTATATATATATATATATATATACATATGAAATATTATGAATAATCATTGACGTATTATATAGATATCTTTATGACCATTTATTTTTTATATATTGTCTAGTACCCTAAACCTACAGCAATATAGTATTTATAGTTTATATAATATGATTATATATATAATATTATAGAGGGAGAGATGGGAGAGAGTGTCTTGAAATGATATGAAATTTAATACTTTAGAAAAAGATGTGGTATTTTTGTAATTAAAAACGTAAATTTTTTACAAAATATGTAATCGTATATATTTTTTTATCATTTTGAGTATATATGTATATGTTGCGGGCACGGCCGTATACTGATGCGTAGCCATACTCATGTATATATATATATATATATATATATATATATATATATATATATATATATATATATATATATATATATATATATATATATATATATATATATATATATATATATATATATATTTTATATATATATACGAGTGACAGGCAGGGCCTCCTGCCGATGCTACGCGGCACAGTATCCGGCCGACGACGGCGGACTTCGCCCGCAACATATACATATGAGTACTCAAAATGACCGTAATAAAATATACATGATTATTATAATATTTATTTTATAAAAAAAATATCCATATATACACATTTATATATTTTTTCTTTGTCTCTCTCCCCCCTCTCTTCTCCCTTTTCCGCACTCTTCCCCCTCTCTTATCTGTCTATCAACTATATTATATAGTATATAATATAATATATATTATATTTAATAATATATTTCTCAACTTCCTCTCCAACTCTTCCTCTCAGCAGCCCTCCCCTCTCTCTCTTTCTTTATGCTACTCTCTCACACTATTCGATTTATATATATATATACATCATACTTCTGGTGCTTTCTCTCTTTTATTATTACTCCTGCCACCTACTTTCTTATCGTAACTCTCCCCTTCTACTCTCTCCCGCCCTCTCTTTTCCCACTCCTCTCTTTCTCTCTAGGTCGCGCTGTAGGTTTAGGAGATCTAGGATTTAGGTTTTGTCCAGCAGATCGATCAAATGGTTATATTTTTATGTAAGAGATGGACGGATGCAATTGCCTCAAAGGATTTTAAAAGCATGGTTTTTTAAATCATTTCATAAATCTTTATAAGTAGTAAGATATATATATATATATATATATATATATATATATATATATATATATATATATATATATATATATATATATATATAGATAGTAGTTAATTACTGGGACCTCCCTTGGGAGTTTGCATAATTACAAGTTGCACCTCTCTATTTTTTGAAATTACATTCTCCTTTCCTCCCTTCAAGTTTTCCCAATTTACAAAAATGTCTATTCTATTTGAAATACAAATAAAATAATTTTTCCTTCAGACTTCTTTTGAACGAAAGAAAACTATTTCTCTATATTTTATTGAGTTATTACATTCATTGAATATTGAATGAAGCGATGATCAAATGGTTTTTACTCAAAGAGCCTTTGCGTTTAGCTTCAGTTTTCTTAAATCATCGTGGTTCTAGTATGAATATGAGGTTTCAATTGATTCATAGAGTCTCAATAAGAGAATTCCTAAAAAAAACAGGGAAGAAAAGATTCAAAAGGCCTATCACAATTCACATAAAAAAGACGAATGAGTCAACTTGAGATTGTATTTATTGGCATTATCATCACAAAGAAGAGATTCCAGATTTTTCTTACTTCGCTTCGTATCTTTGGGTCAAATCAAATTAAGAGGTTAAGCTCCAAAAAAAAAAATGATAAAATAAGCCAAATTATTTTATGATTTTAATTTTACACTTTGCAAATTTTACACTTTGTAATGACTCTCTACATAATTCTAGGAGTTAAAAGATGTGATCTTTTCCTTTATTTTTTTTAATGAAAAGTGATCAAATATAGCAAATTATTTTATTATTTATAATTTTATTCTTTGCAATAACTCTACCTTGAAATTAAAATGTCTTACATTTTACCATTTGTATTGATTCTAGAATCATTTTAAAATAATAAAATTGAAATATGCATAATTTGGCTTATTTTATGATTTTCCATCTATTTTTGTTAAGAAAAAAGATATTTTTATAAATTGCGAAGTTTAGAAGGGAGATAATATAATTTTGAAAGATAGAGCGCCGAGTGCAACCTGTAATTACGCAAACTCGCTGGGGAGGTCTTGATAATTAACACTATATATATATATATATATATATATATATATATATATATATATATATATATATATATATATATATATATATATATATATATATATATATATTTATATATATATATATCATGATACTAGAAGTTAGGTTCTACATAAATCAATCCATTTGAGTTCATAAACACCATCAAAGTATGATTACCCGGCCATGATCACATTAACAAAGATGGTTGCGCCCACGGCTATGCCTCCGAGGCCCTTGCTCTGCAGATTATTTCGCTTTAGGATTACGAAAAATATCTATAGGAGCAATCCGAATTACGTTAAAATGAACGAAGCCTTCGCTTGGCACGGTGGTGGCGGTTGTAAATGCATGAGTTAAAACGTCATTTGTTAAGGACTATCCAACAAACATAAAAGTGGATGAAGTTTCTTAGAGGGACGTCAACAAATGAGAATTTAACTCCGAGTTCATGACCGGCACCACCGTGCCAAACGGAGCCGAAATGTACGAAATTACGCACCGCTCTGGGATCTATTGCCGCGCAACAGATAACAAACATCAAGATACAAGTGGTGTTGATCTCCCAAGCAACCACACGCACATCGCTTGCTGGATTGGGCTGGACCGGGAGGGTCAACATCAGCTCTGCCTGGCGCCCATCGAAGAGCAATAGAAGCATCAGGCTCGCAAAAGTAGACCCGGTCACCTGAGCCGCCGCATAGAGCGGAACCTCTTTCCATGGAAACCGACCGATGGCGGCCAAGGCTATACTCACGGCTGGGTTGACATGAGAACCCGATATATGCCCGATGGCATAAATTACAGCTACCAAAGCAACTGAGCAAGTTAGAGCCACACCTTCCAGTGAGATGCTCTTCTTTTCAGCGATATACGCCGATCCAGCTCCGAAGAATACCAGTATGTATGTTCCGATAAGCTCGGCCGCTAGCTATAGAAATTAGTGATGGAATAATGTTAACACATGCATAACCACTCAAGAGAAATATGTATGCATATATATATATATATATATAAATACGTCTTGTACATACATTTTTAGAGAGAATGTACAACATGAAAATTTTGGACAAGATCTACAACTTTTGTGTTGAATACTTTTTAGAGAGAACGTACACATAAAATTTTTGGACAAGATACACGCACAAGGCGTATTTTGGGCCCGATTGAAACCTGAGCTGAACATGTTCAGCTCAGGTTTCAATTGGACCCAAAATACGTCTTGTGTGCATTTTCAGGAAAGGTATTCAACATGAAAGTTGTAGATCTTCACGAGATCTACAAATTTTGTGTTGAATATTTTTACTGAAAATACACTCACAATATCTATTTCCAAAAGACGCGTATATATGATATATACACAACAGGCGAATATACAGTATATATATAGGATTTACTGTATATACGCAGTCTGTGCACATTTCATAGGTACAATTTTGCATTTTTACGGAAAATGATCAACAAGAAAGTTGTAGATCTCGATGATATCTACAACTTTTATGTTAAACATTTTCCTAAAAATGCATTTACTAGGTGTATTTTCAAATGGCGCGGAACCGGGTGGAACTCCTGCGAATCGCAATAGTTTCGCCCGGTTCCGCGTCATTTGAAAATACACCTATTAAAATGCATTTTTAGCAAACGTGTTCAACATGAAAGTTGTAGATCTCGTCGAGATCTACAACTTTTTTGTTGATCACTTTTTTCTAAAAATATATTTTACTAAGTGTATTTTCCGAATTACGCATCCCTGCGTATATAACTTATGTGCACAAGACGCGTATATACATTAACCCCATATATATATATATATATATATATATATATATTATATATATAGATATAGATAGAGAGAGAGAGAGAGAGAGAGAGAGAGAGAGAGAGAGAGAGAGAAAAGAGGAAATTAGCTTGAGTTAAAATTAAATATTATAATGTGAATCGTGTATTTTGAGATTTTAAGTCTCAAATGTAAAAAGTCAAGCCACAACGAGTTGTCCGTATAGATTTCAGCGTAATTGTTTTTTTCGGGACTCAAAACGGGATCTAAACGGCTTCAAATTTAAAGGTGATCAACATGAAAGTTGTATATCTCGATGAAATATACAAATTTCATGTTGATCACTTTTTAAAATGAGAAATATTTAGAGCTCAAAATTCCAAAAAATCTGAACTAGCACCATTTTTTCCTGTTTTAGCTGTTTGGGGTTCAAAATCACAAATTTCATGTTGTTCATTTTTTAATTATTTTTTCAAATGAGAAATATTTGAGGTTTAAAATTTCAAAAAACTAAACAGCTCAAAAAATATAAAATTTTTAATATACCTTCTGCCTTAAAAAACAACTCTGGTGCGCTTCTTGGGGCTTAGACATTCTATTCAGAGTATAATTTGATCTACAGAAGTTTGGAATGAAGCAAAGGGGGTGGTGGCTTTCCCTTTTATATATATTGCGGAAAGTTGGCTTTGAAGCTTTGCAGTAAGATTTTTTTAATATAATATACATGTGACACTCATGGGGCTCCGCCCCGACGGCCAACTGCAGCGACATTATATCATGACATTGTCTCAGCACGACAACGCTCCGGCTACTCGCAAATTCCTGAGTGTTCTACCTTGCTCGTCGTTCATTTTTGCGCTGGACACGGGGGGTTTGCGAGCGACGGGAAGAACATATTTTTATTATAGTTAGAGAGTTGTCTATATAAGAGCACTTTTTTAAAATAAAATAAAATAAATACAAATTTTTAAAATAATTTTTTTTAATAAAAAACAATAAAATCGGAAAGCGAATCTTTACCCCAATGGTATTTTTTCAATTTAATATAGTATAGATATATATGTGCATTATAAACAATTATTTTGTAATCAAGATAATCATCACGCACTCAAATTAATTATAAATATTTTTTTTACTCTTAACAATTCTTATTTTCAAAATTTAATGTAGTATATATTATATATAAATTAATAATATTTGTTGATATGATAATAAGGTTCGTTTGGCACGGTGTTTGTGAAAACCTGCCTTATCTGGGTTCGGGGAGTGTAAAGTGCAGCAAATCGGATGGACGGAGCCGCTGCACTTTACCGTGCAGTGTGATCCAATGGATGCGAGTATGCTGAGATACGTGCACATCTCAACGCACATATCTCAAAGCGTGAACGCATCTCCGCGCAAGCTGAGATGCACCCGCAGCCGTCGGATCACGCGCACTGCACGGTAAAGTGCATTTGCTGCACTTTATCCTCCCGGACGGACCGACCTCACCTACGGAACACAACCCAATTTTATATTTAAAACTTATTTTTTTTATTTGCTACAATTATAATCAGCTTCTTGTCAAACATATATTTTATGGTGGTGGCAAAAACTTCATGTCAAACGAACTCGAAATGTTTATGTCAAATAAATAGTTATATTGGTAGTCGTGTAAGAAGCCTAATATATGCGAATCAAGATCCTCTTCATTTGGAGTGAAATAGAGTGTGAGAAAAGAAGAAATAACTTTGAGAATTTGAAAATAATTTAATTTTTACTTTCAAAAACTTGAATATTACATGAGTGTGCCCTTATTTATATAGAAAAGAGGAGCAGAGAAAATTTATAATTAGGTAATGTGAGACTAATTACAAGAATCTACAGATGTGCGGAAGGCGCGGACAATGCAGTCAAACAAGAGTTGATCGCACAGAGATGTGCGGTATACCAACAACAGAGAGCAGGTATCAATGATGAATCCTCCGGTCTTCAACATCAAAGCTTTGGGTCCACCAATCTTTGCCGCGATCTCCACAAGGTGCACAAAAAAAAACCCCCCTCGGTATACAGTGTCCAGGGGGTATTTTTTTTCATGGATATGATGCAATGAAATGAAAAGATTAGGTGAGGTTTTTGTAATGAAATGAAAACTTAAAGAGATTTTTTTGTAATTTCGAAAAAAAGAGGGGTGCTCTCATTAATTATGCTAATTTACAGGGGAGATATGGGTAATTATTTATATATATACATATATATATATATCTATTAATTTAGCACAGCTTGTCGTTAGCCAAACTTAACCGTGATGACTGCAAGGTGCGGTTAGACATGATTAACTACGTATACATGATACATATATATATGTTCTAATAGATAGTATCTATTTCACAATCCAGATCTATTTCTGGTTGATCCGACACTACAAGAAAAAGCATAATTACGCATATTAAAAAATTCATTTTTAAATTGTAGATACTAGGTTTCGAACACCCAACCTAATCCAAACAAACAACCATTCTTACCAATTGCGCCAACTTAATTCTTTGTTTATAAGTGACAATGTTATTTATATGTAACGTATACATTATTCAAAAAATTACATAATCAAATATAAATATATTATATATATATTTCTTTATATAAATATATATTCCTTTATATAAATATATATTTAATATATATTTATTATTTATATATAATACATTTATATATATAATCTATATTTATTTATATATATAATGATATTTTTTTTATATATATATATATATTTATATATATATATATATTATATATATATATATATATATATATATATATATTATATATATATATATATTTTTTATATATATATATGTGTGTGTGTGTGTTTCTATATAATAAATGAATATAACTTTATAATATTATATATATGTATAGTTATTTATATTATAAAAACTTGTTCATATAATTTATATGTATTATAATTATAATTAATTTGTTGAATACTACAATTTTTATTATTTATAAATTTATATATATAATTTAAATAATAGATTAATATAAATTGTAAAATAATTAAATATTATTAATTATTTGTTGAATGCAAATAATTTTACATTTTTATAAATATATTAACAAAAATTATGTTTTATGGGAAATGATAATTTTGTAAATTATGCATTTTTTGGAATGTTAAAAATAGAGAAAGGAAATAATAGAGAAAAAATAAAATTTTGAATAATCGATTATTATCAAAAATATAATATTTAAGTATCTTATTTATGAAGAGAGAATACAAATAGAGATGTGGGACTAAAATTTATAAATGTACAAAGTAAAACGACAATTAGATAGCATTTCAATGATGAGAGATGTGAGATGTTTAGTTTACAGTCGCGACAAATTGCGCGGTTTAAGAAACAACTTCAATATCATTAAATATTTTTGCAAAAAAAAAAATCGTTGCAAAATTCGTTGTTATTTTAACGACATAAATTTTGCAACCAAAAAATTCGTTGCCATTTTAGCAACACAAATTTTGCAACAAAAAAATTCGTTGCTATTTTAGCAACAAAAAAAGTCATTGTTATTTTTTGTGGTAAAGTAAAAAAAAAAATTACATTGCTAAATTTGATGATAATTAGCAATGATTTTTAAGTCTTGCTAATTTTCATTGCTAAATGAGATTTTCTTGTAGTGCAATGAGATCACTAATCTCATTCTTTTATTTTATTTGTCAAATCAAAAATTTCTGCACTTTTAAATCAAATGAGATTGCATTCACACCATGAAATAAAACCTCCTACTAACATGCGGCTCAATATTTTCATTAACACTTTTATTATTATTTTTGTGCATATGTTGTGGAGGGAAGCGGGGGGGGGGGGGGGGGGGGGTGTGTTGTACTGCACGTGCAGTGCAACACATCCTGAGTGCATTCATCTCACGCAGCATCTCGGCGTGAGTGCTGATGTACTGGCAGCCATTAGATGACATACTGTACGATGCAGTACATCACCCCTTTCCCAGTTGCGGAGAACTTTGAGAAAGGACAAGGCTGATGACTCTGCAGGACTGAGTATGTGTAATAATGTGTAAAACACTTAAACAACGACCATGTATTATTTTATTATCTGAAATATAATTCTATCTTCTCAAAATAAACCTTATGTGTGGATTTAATTTTATCATTCATGTCTTATACGAAATGAAAATATCAATAATGGGAAAATAGCCAAACACTAGCTTTGAAATAGCAAACACTAGCTTTGATTTGGCTATAATAATAATTGAAAAAGGGCTAATTACCGAAACGTCCTCTAGGAGTTTGCATATTACATGTTGCGCCCTCTAATTTTCGAAATTTCATTTATCTCGTCCTCTAATTTTCTCTGTTTACAAAAATGTCCCATTCATTAGAAATATGGATGAAAAATGATAGAATCAGCAGAATACTTTTATGATATTTTAATTTTATCATTTTATAATAATAGAAAAGAGTTAATTTTTGAGACCGCCTCTAGGAGTTTGCATAATTACATGTTGCACCACTCTATTTTCGAAATTTCATTTATCCCGCCCTCTAAGTTTTTCCTGTTTAAAAAAATGTCCTTTCGTTAGAAATATAGATTTAAAGGACACGCCTTCCAATACAGAGCCATTACAGAGTAAAGTAAAATCAATATTAAATTAATTTATTTGATTTTATCCTTTTTCATTCATATTACTAACGAAAGAGGTATTTTTGTAAACTGGGGAAACTTCGGGGGGGGGGGGGGGGGGGGGTTGGGGGGTTTAGATGTAATTTCAATAGATAGAGGGGGTGCAAATGTAATTATGCAAACTCAAGTGGAGGTCCTAGGAATTAACCCTAATAAAAAATGGACTGAACGGGGATTGAAAAGAACGTTCTAGCAAATGACTGCCTGATAACATATTATTGTTGGCAAGTTCCACAAAAGTGTCTAAGTACTCGATATTAGCATAAAAATACATTTGACTAATCATTGAGATTCCAAAGGCACAAATAGTCCAATGGGATGTAACAACTCGACCCAAACCGGAGCGTTAAAATCGAACGGTTCATATTGCAACTCGATCCGAGCGGCACAAGCAATAATCATTAACATCGACAGTGAGATCATAAAACAATTCAACACAATTTGAGGGGAGGGGGAGATCCAATAAAAAATAGTTTTGAACAAAAGGATGTATGAAGTTTCTTAGGGGAGGTCGGGCGGTCATGAACGCCAGATCATAACCACCGTGTTTACAATCCACGGTCACGTTGAACGAAGCCATAATCTGAACTAGTAAGTTTCATACTCTCTAGGCCTTCAAACTAAGGGAAAAAATAGAAACAATTAAATCATTCTGATTTGGACAAGATTCTATACTGGCATCTATTTAAATATGATTTTAAAACTCTAATCGTTGGTTCAAAGGTGTGGAAACAATATTTATTTCATTGTTGACAATCAAATATAAGTGGGGAGACTCCATCCTCTTGCAGCGGTGGAGGAACTAGGATTTTAATTCAACCCAGACACCATATAAATAATATTTATTTATGATAATTTTAATTTCAAAATTAAGAGAAAAGATTGCAATTCACAGTAAGAAAATCGAACATGAGAAATTTTTGTACTTAACATTGTTAAAAAAATCAAAACATTATACAACGAGAAACTTAAAACACCCGATCAAAATAGATATTACAGAAGAACTAAATATTACATAATGAAAATTTTTGATGGTAAAGTGTTCAAAATGAACTTACAGTTAAGAAAAATTTTCTCAGACACATTCTAAAAATGTTGAATAATTTCTTTATTTGTAATTTTTTCTGCAATATCTTTCTCAATATATGTTATCAGACAATCATTCATCCATTCATCCTCATTTAGTTCTTAGACGATCTTTACAATTTTCATAGCAGAGAATTAATATCCTTTCTACAGTAGTGTCACCGGTAGATGACAAGCCAATTTCAAAAGCCGATAAACCAACTGGTAAGATCGGGTTTTTTTAGCTTTACTAATTTTGCAGTAAGTGTACTTATATCATTAACCTGTGAGAATTTTTCATTAGAGCAAACATTAAAAATATATATCTAGATGATCATCTAGTAACTGCAATTCTTGAGTAAAATCATATGGATAATATTCTGCAAAGAAAATCAACTTATCTTGGCCCCTAATATTTTCATGTATTTCATTGGTCCCGAACAAAGTACACAATAAATTTTCAAGCTCACATGAGCGAAAATGTCCCGCCAAACCGAACCACAATAATACTTATTCTTGGTCCCTCGATTTTTCTTTGGTTCGGAGAATCAGACCGTCTTAGCTCTGAGTCGGATTGACCGTGCAAACAATCAATGAAAAACAATCAGCACAGGCAAGAGATTTTTTTAAAGTGAAAAACAAAAAAAATGAAAAATCACATGACCGATTCGGTGCTAGACCAAAAGCACAAGTGTTTGAATTTCCTCTTTACTATTTTCAATATATTTTTACTTCCCTGCATTGACCGTTATCTCTATGACACATGTAAAACATGACAGAGGTGCTTGAGTCTATTGTTGATGAGTGTGCCCTTATTTATATAAAAAAAGGAGCAGAGGGAATTTACAATTTGGCAATGTGAGACTAATTACAAGAATCTACAGATGTGTTGTAACGACCTGGCCCGCTAGGAGCACAACGCCGCCCGGCCCACCAGTAGCCCAAGGAGGACGCAATGCGCCACGGTGGTACAACTGGAATCTACAATGTCTGCAGGCCATACAACCCAACCAAATCTCCGCACCTTTTTCTTAGCAACGGTAGGTTGTTTCCACGGGGTTTCGAACCCTCAACCTTGACAAGACCCTTCTGCAAACAGGGCTCATCATCAGCTAAGCTGCTGCTCAGTTGGTGATGAGGATTGTGGAAGGTGTCTTATCAAGACGGCGTGGGTTCGAATCCCCGCATGCGCAAAAACCCGCCACGTTGAGAAACATGCCGGAGATGGGTTTGGGTGGCACAGACTGCAGTCCTGTAGCAGGGGCACAGGGGGTGAGACAAGCTGCACGGTTACGCCGTGGGCCTCTGAGCTCTAAACCTGGGTCGTTACAAAAAAAGTGCACTTTTTTGTAACGACCTGGCCCGCTAGGAGCACAGTGCCGCCCGACCCACCACGCAGCCCAGGAAGGCAATTTGGAACCACGGGTGGTACAGCCGGAATCTACAAGGCATGCAGGCCGTACACCCCAACCAAATCTCCGCACCTGTTTCTCAGCAGCGGTAGGTTGTTGCCACGGGGTTTCGAACCCGCAACCTTGATAAGAGCCTCCAACAAACAGAGCTCATCACCAACTGAGCGCAACTCAGCTGGTGATGTGCCCTGTTTGCTGGAGGGTCTTATCAAAGTTGCGGGTTCGAAACCCCGTGGCAACAACCTACTGCTGGTGAGAAACAGGCGTGGAGATTTGGTTGGGGTGTACGGCCTGCAGGCCTTGTAGATTCCAGTTGTACCACCCGTGGTGCCAGGTTGCATTCCTGGGCTGCGTGGTTGGTCGGGCGCCACTGTGCTCCTAGCGGGCCAGGTCGTTACATGTGCGATAAGCGTGGACAATGCAGCCAAACAAGAGTTGATCGCACAGAGATGTGCGGTATACCAACAACAACAGAGAGCAGGTATCAATGATGAATCCTCCGGTCTTCATCATCAAAGCTTATATATATATGCATATATATAGCACAACTTGCCGTTAGCCAAACTTAACCGTGATGACTGCAAGGTGCGGTTAGACATGATTAACCGCATATACATGACATCTATATATGTTCTAACAGATAGTATCTATTTCACGATCCAGATCTATTTCTGGCTGATCCGATGAGATCACTAATCTCATTCTTTTATTTTATTTGTCTAATCAAAAAATTCTGCACCATTAAATCAAATGAGATTGCATCCACACCATGAAATAAACCTCCTACTAAACATGCGGTTCAATATTTTCATTAGCAAATTTATTATTATTTTGCCGCATATGTTGCAGAGGGAAGCGGGGGGTGTGTTGTTCTGCACCGTGAAGTGCAACACATGCCAAGTGCATCCATCACACACGCGCATTTTGGCGCGAGTGCTGATATACTGACAGCCATTGGATGACACACTGTACGATGCAGTACAACACCCCCTTTCTTAGTTGCGAAGAACTTTGAGAAAGGACAAGGCTGATGACTCTGCAGGACTGCGTATGTGTTATAATGTGTAAAACACTTAAACAACGACCAAGTATTTATCTTTATTATCTGGAATATAATTCTATCTTCTCAAAATAAACTTTATGCGTGGATTTTTTTCATACATGTCTTTTACAAAATGAAAATATCATTAATGGGAAAACAACCAAACACTGGCTTTGATTTGGCTATAATAATAATAATAGAAAAAGGTCTAATTATCGAGACCTCCTCTAGGAGTTCGCATAATTACATGTTGCACCCCTCTAATTTTCGAAATCTCATTTATCTCGTCCTCTAAATTTTCTCTGTTTACAAAAATGTCCCATTTTTTGGAAATATGGATGAAAAATGATAGAATCAGTAGAATACTTTTATGATATTTTAATTTTATTATTTTATAATAATAAAAAGGGTTAATTTTCGAGACCGCCTCTGGGAGTTTGCATAATTAAATGTTGCACCACTCTATCTTTCGAAATTTCATTTATCTCGCCCTCTAAGTTTTCCTGTTTTAAAAAAATGTCCCTTTCGTTTTCCATATAGATGGAAAATGATGGAATCAGCAGAATATTTTTTGATATTTTAATTTATCATTTTATTATAATAAAAGAGGGTTAATTTTCGAGACTATCTCTAGGAGTTTGCAAAATTACATGTTGCACCCTCTCTATTTTTTGAAATTTCATTTATCTCCCTCCGCTAAGTTTTCCCGCCCGTTTACTAAAATGTCTTTTTCGTTAGAAATATGGATGGAAAAATGATAAAATCAACCAAAATTTGTATGATATTTTAAATTTATCAGTTTATAATAATTCTGAGTCATTACACCAATAAAATGTCACACATTTTAACGTAGAGTTATTACAACGGATGGAATATCATAAAATAATTTGCTGATCTTTTTGAATACTTTTCATTTATATTTATAAAGAAAAAAGGACATGCCTTTCAATGCAGAGTCTTACAAAGAGTAAAAACCAAATATTCTAAAATAATTATTGATTTTATCATTTCATTCGTATTTCTAACAAAGGTATTTTTGGAAATTGTTGGGAAAATTCGAGGGGGGGGGGGGGGGTGGGGTGGGGTGGGGTTATAAGTATTTCAAAAGATAGAGGGGGTGCAACATGTAATTACGCAAACTCCAAGTGGAGGTCCTAGGAATAACATAATAAAAAAATTGGACTGAACGGGGTCTGAAAAGAACGTTCAAGCAAAAGCAAAAAAAATGCATTTGACTAATCATTGAGATTCCAAAGGCACAAGTAGTCCAATGGGATGTAACAACTCGACCCAAACCGGCGCGTCAAAATTGAACGGTTCATCTGGCAACTCGATTCGAGCGGCACAAGCCAATAATCATTCAACATTTGATGGGAGGGGGAGATCGAATAAAAAATAGTTTGTACAAAAAGATGTATAAAGTTTCTTAGGGGAGGTCGGGCGGTCATGAACGCCGGATCATAACCAAGTGTTCCAACCGCCACAGTCACGTTGAACGGAGCCATAATCTGAACTAGTAAGTGTCTTAGTCTCTGTTTGGGGCAGCTTATGCTGATGAATAATCTTTATTTAAAACGCAAACATAGTTTACAACCGTTTGTTTGTGAAGCTTATAGAAAATCACTTATTTTAAAATTGATGATAAGTTGATTTTTCATAAACTATTCATGTCTAGCTTAGGTCTTCTCATAAACACTTATCTCTTTAAAAAACCATATGCGTGATTTTTTTGCTCGGATGCGATTTCTTTGACCTGACGCGATTTTTTCACTCGAGCGTGAGTTTTTCGCCAGAGCGTGAATTTCTCGTCCGTGAGAGAATTTCTCACCCGAGCGCGAATTTTTAGACCGGGCAAAATTTGTTCGCAAGGGCGCGTTTTTTTCGATCGGGCGCGGTTTTTTCCACGGGAGCGAATTGTTTCGCCGAGGCGCGATTTTTCTCCCGGGCTCGAATTTTTCGCCGAGAGTGATCTTTTCGCCCGGGTGCGATTTTTTTGCCCGGAAGCGATTTTTTTCGCACGGACGTGATTTTTCTCCATGACGCGTTTTTTTGCCCTGGAGTGTATTTTTTGGCCGGGGCGATATCTTTGGCCCGTGCGGGTTTTTTTGGCTCCGAAGAGATTTTTTAGGCCGGTCATGTTTTTTCGCTCTGACATGATTTTTCCGCCCGGGCGCGATTTTGCAGCCGAGCGCAATTTTTCCGCCCGGGCGCATTTTTCATCCAGAGCGAGTTTTTTTCCGCCAGTGAGCGATATTTTCTCCCAGAGATGTGAACGTTTCGCCCCGGCACAGTATTTCGCCCCGATGCGATTTTTTCGCCCGGACGCGATTTTTTCCACTGAGCACCATTTTTTTCTCCCGGACGGCATTTTTTTAGCCCGGGCTCGAGCGGATATGATTTTTCTCCCGAGCAATTTTTTTTCTCTCAGGGAAAAATCGCACCCGACGAAAAAATTGTCGGCGCAAAAAAATACGGCGGGAGAAAAAATTGCTGCGGGGGGAGAAATTGCGCCCGGTAGGAAAAAAGGCCCGGTTGAAAAAATCGCGCTCGGTATAAAAAATCAGCCGGCGGCGAAAAATCGCGCTTGGGAGAAAACAACAGCCTGTGAGAAAAAAACGCGCCTGGGTGAAAAAACCGGCCCTAGAGAAAAATGGTCCCAGAGAAAAAATGAGCCCGGGCGAAAAAAATCACGCTCGTACGAAAAAAATGTGCTCGTGTGAAAAAACCGACCCGTGCAAAAGAAAACGTGCCAAGGCAAAAAAACGCAGCCAGATAAAAAAAAACCATCGGGCTAAAAAAACGCGCTTGAGCGAAAAGACCGCACGGGCGAAAAAATCCACAACCAGGCAAAAAAGGCGTACGAGTGAAAAAATTACGCCGGGAGAAAAAAATCACGCCCGGACGAAAAATCCGCTCGGGCGAAAAAAATTCGAGCTCGGGCGAAAAAACTCGAGACCCGGCAAAAAGATCGCGATCGGGCGAAAATAAACATGCTCGGGCGAAAATATCACGCCCGGGCAAACAAATCACGCCCGTGCAAAAAAATCACACCCCGAACGAAAAAAACAAGTCCAAACGAACGGACCATTATGAATGAATGAAATTTTAGATAAATACTTATGAACAAATTATCCAACAATTGACTGCTTATTTATCATTATTTTTATAAAATCTCTATGAAGCATCAATTTTCGATTAGCAGCTTATTCATCATTAT
Source organism: Platanthera guangdongensis (assembly GCA_039583875.1). Classification (NCBI taxonomy): domain Eukaryota; kingdom Viridiplantae; phylum Streptophyta; class Magnoliopsida; order Asparagales; family Orchidaceae; genus Platanthera; species Platanthera guangdongensis. The sequence goes on from CM077147.1 coordinate 40,939,789, forward strand.
AAGTTGTCTCAAACAAAATCTACTCTCTATCTACTTCTAATTGCAGAGAAAAGTAGAAACAATGAAATTATTATGATTTGGACACGATTCTAATACTGTCATTTATTTAAATATGATTTTAAAACTCTAATAGTAGGTTCAAATGTGGAAACAATATTTATCATTGTTGGCAATTAGAATATAAGTGGGGAGACTTCATCCTCTCGCTGTGGTGGCGGAACTAGGATTTTAATTCGACCTGACACCATATAAATAATATTTATTTATGATAACCTTATTCAGAATTCAGAGAAAAGATCGCAATTCACGGTAAGAAGTCAAACATGAGAAATTGATGTACTTAACATTATTAAAAAAAATCAAAACATTATTGTTGAAGTCGGGAAATTCCCCACTCCAAAAATCAGATCAAGACAGCCTAATGTTACCGACTCAACAGGTAGACTCGAAGACTAGCGGGTAATGCATGGAATGGAGTCACCAAACAAACAAGACCCCAGGTCTGCGATAGGGAGGTCCCCCACGTACCCGGATGCTTAGAAGAAGCAACCCCTCCACAACCAAGGATGGTCGAGCAGGGTACGAGGGAGACTAGCTGATAACTAAATCACGACGACTAAAGGGGAATAGTCGCTAGATCGCGACTTGGTTCTCTGAGAAAGTGGACTCACAGGTTAAGCTAGTGTCGAAGACACGAGTCTGAGATCTCAGCGAGATTCAAAAGTGTCTCTCCTCGTACCCCTGAGGTATTATTTATAAGGAAATCCTGGGGGCGGGCGGGGGGGGGGGGGGGGTGTATTATTATAAGAAATCCGGGGACGGGGGGGGGGGGGGTCTTATTTTTGTCCCACGCTCGACGACTAGGAGACTTCATAAAGGAGCTCGCACGGCTGGGCGAGTATCGTGCCAACTGCCTACCTGGCGAGAATATGCAACGAGAGCTCGCCAAACTCGCCCCGGCCTTCTGCTGCTTGTTGCGTTGACTCTGACCTCTGCATTGACTTGTTGACTTTGACTTTGATGACCTGGCTCTGGAGGGGTCCACCTTCGACAAATACAGGTGTACACAATTCTCGCTCTTTTCAAGCGACGTAGGAAATCGGAAAGAATCATCCAACACTTATTCGGCGTGCTGTTTGGCGAGTATCCGGGTTACTCGCTTCTGATGGAGGACCGCTGAACTCTATAAATATGGGGGGGGGGGGGGGGGGGTCAGGTCTTTGAGGCACGCAATCTGAGCTCGCATGCGATGTCGAAGGCTGCCGAGAAAGCCTATCAGGAGAGCATGACTATGCTGTCCGAAGTTTTCGAACCAGAGCCATCAAGTCCCAAGATGTTGCAGGAAGGTGAAGTCGCTGCAGATCTGCCTCCTGCAAAGAAGAAGAAAATCAAAAAAAAACTGAACAAGTCGCTCTCCTCTAAAGCCGACGACCCTCCTCCGCCAGCGGAGAAAGTCCCTTCTCGGCGAAGGAAGTTGCATCCCTGACGACCAGCCTGAACCTTCGACTAGCACCGAACAGCTCCTCGAGGATCTCAGGCTGGGCAACATTACCGAATCCTCGCTGCTATCCCACCAGCCACTTCTGCTCCAGAAGTCGTCGGTCACCGCCCCCAATCGCAGGCAGATCTCGCTGCCCTCACAAGGTCATAAACTTGCCGATCTTTGTAGAAGCTCGATGATTCTCATGTCCCTTTGTCTAACGTCTTTGTATTTGCAGCTCCCCCAACCACTACTTCAGGCGAGATTCTAGACGTCGCCCCGCTGCGAGGAGTTCAGTGGGCGCTCATTGGGCTCGGCCTCTGCTCCGGATCGTGTAAACCGTCGGATCAACCTCGGCTCTAAGGGGTCAGAAAAATGAGTCCCTCCGGCGGCCAAGGGAGGTCCTTTGCCGACCAAAACCCTTGCAGCCTGGGATGGGTAAAGGCCCCTCTCCCACTACTTCGATGCTACCGATGGAAAGCATCCCAGCACTGATGCCCTCTCTCCCTGCCAAAGTCACTCTGCAATATCGCGAGCACTGCGTTGCCGCTCCCCTCCATCTTCAAATCTGCAGGAGCCGAAGAGTGCGCCCGCAGTGCCACCTCCTCCTTAGGCGAGCTATTAAAGACCGGCGGGGAGCACTCCATTGCTGCCGCCGCCTCTGTCTTCGAGCGGTGAACCTCGCCCCGAGCTCTGCCTGAGATCGTAACTCCTCGGCACACACCGGAGAGCTCGACGCGCGAGATCCGGAAAGGCGATGTGTGGAACGCTATTATTGATTTGGGCTAGGATCATTATTACTTGTTTAGGATGATTAGTTTGACCCAATATGTATAGTCTAGGGTCATAGATTTTTTTCCAGGGTTGCTCTTTCAGAAGGATTTCAGAGAAGTTCAGATCAACGGACACAGAATCCAGATCGACGAATAGCATGCTCCCTTCGATGAATGTCGAGCTCAGTTCGACGAACTCAGAGTTCTAACTCTGAGTTTAGCTCGATGAACTTTTGGCTCCATTCGACGAACGATGATCATAACTCAGTAGTTCAGCTCGACGAACTTCAGACTCAGCTCGACGAACTCCAAGCGCAGTTCGATGATTTTCGGGCTCAGTTCGACGAATTTCTTTTCAGTGTTCAGGTAGTTTTATATTCAGAGGCAGAATGATTTTTTATATGGCTTAATTTCAATTACACTCTGATATTTAATGTTGAATATTCTAATGAATATAGCCATTTTTTGGCAACATTAAATATGGATTTTCACAGAGTTATTATTCTAATTAACTCCATGACTGTTACAAATCTCAAGGATGCTTCAGGTGTTTCAGAATGGATTTAATTCAAATATTTGAATTCTCCTGAGGCATTCTATATATACTTTCATAAGATTGCTGCTAAATGGTTAATGCACAAATCAATATAGATCAACATATATTCATCAAATTTTTTGCTTCAGTCTCTGCAAGTACAAAGTCTTCATCAGTCAAATACAAGAAGGCCTACCCTGAAGTAAAGCCTCCATTCAGATCTCAAGTCTTTATTCTAATCAGGGGGAGCTTTTTGCATCATCAATCCACTTAGTCTTCTCAGAGATATTTGAAAGAGAAGACAACATCAACTTTTAGTTTACTTCCTAAACTGTGTACAGGGTTATAACTCCCTTCAAAAGTTAATCTCATAGTCCTAAGTCTTAAAGGGTTGCTATATATCCCTTAGAAAATAGATCTTCTGGTGGCAGGGCACCTGATCAAAAACCTGTAGTGGATTCCTACCAGGGTGGTAGAAGAGTAGATGTACCCAGATTTATTGGGGAACTACTATAAAATTCCTTGTGTCGTCTGTGATTGTTTTTTACTTTCTTTATTTGTGTGCTGTGATTTTTCTTTATATATATATATCACTTACTTTAAATCCGCTATAAAAATAAATAAATTTTTAAATATACACTATTCACTCCCCTCTAGTGTAAATCAGATCTATCCCTCACTTTCAATTAGTATCAGAGCGAGGTTGGTTGTTTTACAGGCTAACACATAAACCAACAAAGATCCTGATAAGTCTTATTGTACCTAGAGTTTATTTCATCATGACACAAAATAAAGAGTATGCAAGCACTAGACTGCCTATATGCAATCTTAATATGTTTGCATTATGGAAAGCAAGTATTAGACTTTATATGAATTCTTTTGATGAAACATCTATAATTCTATTTTTACAGGTCCACCTTACCACTTGCAATAACAAGTACTAGTGTTGTACCACCTTCAGAATAGACAGAAGCCCAAACAAAAGCTAAAATTGCTGATGCTAAGGCTATGAACATTTTAGCCCAAAGCTAAAATTGCTTATGCTAAGGCTGTGAACATTTTAGCCCAAACAATGTCTGATGACATTTTTTAGAAAGTTGCTGAATGCATCTTCACAAAAGATATTTGGGACTCCCTCACAACAATGGTAGCTGGATCTGCTGATGAGAGAAAAGATAGAAGATCTCACTTGATTTCTCAGTATGAGAATTTCAAGAAGGGTGAAAGTGAATCAGTTGCAGATATGTACACAAGACTCAGTCTCATAATCAATGAGCTAAATACCTTGGAAAAAGACATTACATTGACAGAGGTCAATGATAAAATTCTCATGTGTTTTCCTAGAACATGGATTTAAGGATCTGATAAATCAGAGAAGCCAGAAGTGTTAATGAAATTTCCACAAAGACCTTGTTAGGCAAGCTCAAATTTATGAGCAGCTCATCAAAAGCAGAGAAGCTGAACAAAAGACTTCACCATCAGTGAAGAAAGAAAAGAGCATTGCTTTTCAAGCAACTGAGGAAGAAACAACTTCCTGAGAATGAAGAGTGAAAGTGTTCACTTGTCTACCTAAATCAACTAGAGGGGGGTGAATATGTGAGTTATGCGTCTTTTTGCGGAATAAAAAATTAGCGATCTATGCACAAAATCTACCAAGCATTCCCAGATGACTAAAGATTATAGTGGTTCCCAAACCTTGGGTACATCAACTCTTCACTCATCGATCTAGCAAAGCACTAGACTCGGCTACTCCACTATCTTGGATTGAAAACCAATCCTACGCCTCGGAAAACAAATTTCCTACAACTCGATCTACAACTCAGACTCTACAATCGGAAGATGAAAACTTCATACAAACGGAGACAAAGCGCCTACACTCGGAGAGAATCTCCTACAAGAATAAATTGAGAAAATCTGAATAAAATTAGTAATATTTCTCAGATCTTGAAAATCTCGGCCAAGGTCTTCTTCCTTTGAACTTGTAGCTTTATCAGAAAACTTGAAGAAGAGGCTCGGCAAGATCTGGATCTGAAATTTCTTTGACTCACACGATCCGAGAGATGATGAGGAGTTGAAGAACAATCTCGATCTGTATGTCGACTTGATCTGAATTTTCTTGAATGCAAGCCCTAGGCGATTTGCACGATGATGGTCAGCGGCGGCTTTCGTTTTTGGAAAGAGAAAATTCTGATTCAGATATCTTAGAATAATCTTTTCAGCACTTGTTGTTAGGGTTAGTCGAATTTGACAAGACCTTATATAAAATCTCCCTAACGGTCATAATTAGCATTAATGACGTCCACGTGGACCAATCACGTCACATCATTTGAAAATCCCGTCTGATAAGGACTTAGCGAAGTTTTCTGAAAACTTGACTGAATTACTCGAGTGGAATATGAACTACTCGAGTACAATGATGAGTACTCGAGTGGACAAGGTTAGACGACTCGAGAAGAATTCCTTGAGAAAAATTCAGAACAGAATGTATCTTCACTCGAGTGGAATAAGACTTACTCGAGTGCTAGAAAGTTTACACGAGACGTGGAGATGAACTACTCGAGACAAGGACTATGAGAAAAATTCTGGGAGTTAAAATCTAGTTACTAGAGTACTGGAGCTTGACTACTCGAGAAGTAGATAGATTACTCGAGTACATGAACTTCACTACTCGAGTGGGGTAAAAACATCATGAGAGTTTTCCTTCTATCACTCGAGATAAAGTATTCATCTACTCGAGTGGTGAATTTGACCACTCGAGTAAAAGACTTAGAATAATTCTGAGAGGTAAAAACTGTCAACTCGAGTATAAGAAGAAGTCTACTTGAGTAATGGACTTGGCCACTCGAGAGCTATGTTCAGACTATTCGAGAGCCATTTCCTTTACTCGAGATATAGACTTAACTTACTCGAGTACATCTAAGGATCAACTCGAACACTTAAGCTTATACTCGAGTGAAATACTTAGAATATTTTCCTTTATGAGAATTTTCCTTTCTTCAATAAAATCAGCAACAAGTCTTTCATCAACAATCCCAGTGCTTGAAGATGAAGTGTATCCCAATAGAGAGACTACACATGAGTCAACATCATGGATCACACAATGAGGGATTACATTGTATGGTCCTGTGTTTGGTGACCCATTATAGTCTGACATTGGTCTACACTTGGCAATTAAGTCCTGCAAACACATAGCTCAAACAATATATCAAATACAACTTAATTCATTTTAGTTCAAGGGTGACTTCACCAAATCTGAGTTATTATGGATACAATACCAAACAATCTTCCCCTATTTATAGAAGTTAGAACTCTCTACACTAAGATGAATTATATAGACAAACAAAGAGCTAGATCTGCGAGATATAAATCAAGGTAATAAGCATACAGATTATAAGCAAAGAGTAGATGATTAAAATTAAAGATTATACAATTAGAATTGTCCAAAAAAATCATTTCTACATAATTCTCATCCACACTCTTATAACTTCCTTCAATCTAGACTTGATGTTGCTATTGTTGTTGTTGTCTATCCTTCTTTTCTTGTTGTCTCCTCTGATAACTATAAGGTTTTGGATAGTACTTGGGAGGCTTTAGAGGAGTAGCAAGATTGTTTCTTCCATGTTCTCTATCATACATTCTTCTCTTGGTCATAGACTTCTCATACAAGTCCCATTCTTTGGGGGTTGTAGTGATCATGTCTATTTTCATTAAATTCCAAGACTAACTTTAGAGTATCTAGGATAAGAGACTTTGAAGTAGGGGACCAAATTTCTGCAAACTCAGGAGCTTTATTTTTCTCTGTATCTGGAACTGGAATGGATCTACTGGCAGAGACTCCATCACCATACCTTCTCTTCTTTGGTATGTGAATTTCAGGAGGAGCTTGAAGAAATATGTCTGCTGGATCAGCCTCCCAAACCTGAGCATAAGATTCTGGAGGAGGAGCTTCAAAGCCTTCAGGTTTAGGAGAGAAAGTAGGCTGAGGGACAGGAACAGGTGCAACAGGGGCCAGGGGATTCAGATGATGAGGAATAACATTTGGATCAGCTTGAAAAGTAGGGAGTATCCAGTTATGCATCCATACAGCTGTATCATAGGTATGGAATTTTACACTTTGGATCTGACTCAGCACATCATCATGAATTTCTTTTAGCTTAGCTTCCCAGAGTGTTTGCTTGTTGGCATCTGATTTCTCTAAGTATTCTTTGACTAAATTCTCCCCCTTTCTGACTTTTACAGTCAGATTATTTATAGCATCGTCTTTGAAGGTCTCTACCTCTTCAAGGATTTTGAATGTGTTAGCTTGAGTTGACTTATCTAACTGAATATGGTTATTTTCTACAGTAACAGCTTGTTCCATTACATGACCAACACTTGTGATTGTGTGGTCTAGAGATTTTCCACCTATCTTGAATAATTATCTTAATTCATCTGTATTATGTTGAATTTCAGAAAAAACTCTGCTCATCTCTTTCTCAAGATCAGTAACTTTGTCTTGAACAACTTTGAGAGAGTCATCAAAATACTTTCTCTATTCAAGTAGCATATGTTCAAACTTACCTATAATATCATTTGCAACAGGAGGAAAAGTAGCAGCAGTAGAAGGAACTAGAGGAGGAGGAGCAGACCATGGAATAACTTCTTCAATGATGATTGAGCCCTTAGCTCTGGTAGTATGAATCAGGGCATCCCCTTCTTCAGTGATGATGATGGGGAAAGTTAAGTCCAGGCTCTTAAAAGGAGCTTCCACTAGTTCTGGGGATGACTCTTTGTCATAAGAAATCAAAATAGTCTCAACCTGCTCTTATTCAGCAGCAAGAGAGTGGTGAACAGGGGATTTAGGAGATGGAGCAGGAGATCTTGGAGTGGAGTATGAGTGGGAGATGGTACTGGTGTTGGTTACTTTGATGGTTCAGTAGGTTGTTCTGATTGGAGGGGAGGAAGAGGTTCATCAGTATTTAACTCTTCAATCATTTGATTTATGGCGTCTTCTGTAGATAGAATGGTGTCTTGAATCTGAGCATCTGATGGTGTTTCTTCAGGAGTGGATGGAGGGAGAGAGACAGCAGCTGGTGGAGTAGGAATCCTGTCTTCTGGAACAAAAGGAGCAGGCTCCCCCTCAACAGCTGCACCAGATGTGCTGGCTATATGAGGTGGAGAGGGAGATGGGGTCCTGTCCTCTATAGTAGGAAGATCATGGGCTCTGGCAGACTGGGCTGGATTCAGCAGTTTTAAATCCCATCTCTGAATGGTAGAAATTGATACCTTCTTCATGTGGTGTAGTATTGTACCTTTGGAGAAATTGAAGACTTCATGATTGATCTCATGCAACATCAAAGAGATGATCCTGGCATAGTTTAGAGCCTTGATGCTCTCCCTGATCTTGTCAAGAATCAACATACCAAACTGATATTTCTTCCTGCAGATAATGGCTATCATGATGTCAAACATGTTAAGAAAAATGTCTCTGATTGAACTGGTCTTGCACAGGAGGATTTTTCCAATAATGTCGACTAGAAATGTGCTCTCTATTGAGCTCTGATCGATGAATGGTGAGTACTTCTGGTGAGAGACCACAAAACATACAGGCTCGGTCAGAATCTTCATGACTGAGATGTTCTTCTTCATAAACGACTGGTAGCCGAAGAAGGTTGGAAACAGAGGATTTGTTGAGCTTTATCTTGATCCCCTTCACTGTAGACTTAAGAACTTTCCCATTTCTTCTTACCTTAATGTTCTTGAAGAATTCTTCAACCTATGGAAATAGAATCTTGCACGGTTGCTAAAGAACGAACGTCAACCAGGCGATGTCGAGGAGAATAAGTAGATTCCTGAAATTATCGGACAATTCGACAATACCGGTGGTGACGAGTTCAGAACCGATTCCAATCTTTGACGGTGGTGCCATGAGTCAGAAAGTTGAAAAATGAAATCTGGACTTTTCCTATTTATATAACCCTAATTTATTGATAATTAAGAAAGAAATTAAGCTAACATACCTTTGAAAGTGGCGGTATAAGCCTCGGGTTGCGAATAAAAAATTTGAATCGAAGTTGAAAATTGACTTCCTGATACTCGAGTGGATCGACAGTACTCGAGTGAAATAAAGATATTCCTCAAGTGAAATAAAGATGGTACTCGAGTGAAATAAAGATGGTACTCGAGTGAAATAAAGATAGTACTCGAGTGACGTCTTCCTGCTTCTCGAGAAGAACTTATTACTCGAGTAGTGTTACTTGAGTGACTGGAGGAGTACTCGAGTAGGCTGAAGTAGTACTCGAGTGGTCTTTGTCTTACTCGAGTCATAAGGTCTGAACTTGAGAAATTTCAACTTTTGATAGATTTCTTGACCTTTGAGCTTTGTTGTAAGTCCACCTTCTCTAATCTTCTTTGTTGAGCATTCCAAGTTCTGTTTTGAAGAATGAGAACTTGGCCTCATCCAGCGGCTTTGTGAATATGTCTGTAATCTGCCTATCTATTGGGACATATTGTAGATCTATGTCCCCATGCTCCACATGCTCCCGAATGAAGTGGTGCCGCAGCTCTATGTTCTTTGTCTGGCTGTGAGAGACTGGGTTGTTGGCTATTGCAATCGTGCTGGATGAGTCACAAAATAAATGGATGTCGTGTACTTTGAGATTGTAATCTTCCAGCTAATTATTTATCCATAGCAATTGTGCACAACAACTGCCTGCAGAGATATACTCTGACTCAGCCGTTGAAATTGCAATACAGTTTTGCTTCTTACTACTCCAGGAAATGAGCCTTCTTCCAAGGAATTGGCAAGTCCCGGAAGTTCTCTTCCTGTCGTTTTTGCTACCTACAAAATCTGCATCTGAAAAACCAATTACCTCGCTATCATTACTTCTTGGGTATCATAAGCCAAGATTTGGTCTACCTTTAATTATCTCAAAATCCACTTTGCAGCAGCGTAGTGAGATTCCTTAGAGTTCACTTAAAATCTAGCACATACACATGTTGAGAACATTATGTCTGGTCTACTAGTAGTAAGTTAGAGCAAGGATCCAATTATGCTTCTGTACTTGATTTCATCAAAAGGTTTCCCTTTCTCATCCTTGTCCAGAGACATAGTTGAACTCATTGGAGTCTTTATAGAGGTTATGTTCTCCATTCTGAATTTCTTAATTAACTCTTTGGTGAACTTAGTCTGCGAGATGAAAATTCCATCTTCAAATTTTTTCACCTGAAGCCCTAAGAAATACTTCAGCTCGCTCATACTACTCATTTCAAACTTCCCTTGCACAAATTTTGAAAACTTCTTGTAGAGGTTGTCGTCTGTAGAGCCAAAAATTATGTCGTCGATATAGATTTGCACTAACAGAATCTTACATTTTATTTTCCTAAGAAATAATGTCTTATCTATCTTTCCCCTTATGAACTTGTTCTCAAGAATAAAGGTAGACATCGTCTCATACCAAGCTCGAGGAGCTTGTTTCAAACCATATAAAGATTTAGACAACAGATAAACATAATCAGGAAAGTTAGAATCAACGAAACCTGGAGGTTGTTCCATATACACCTCTTCCTTTATGTCACCATTAAGGAAGGTAGACTTCACATCCATCTGATAGACAATGAAGCACTTAAGAGCGGCATATGCTAGGAATAACCTGATTACCTCCAGCCTTGCCACTGGAGCGTATGTCCGGTCAAAGTCGATTCCTTCTTCTTGATGATATCCTTTGGCGACGAGTCTGGCCTTGTTCTTTATGATCGTTCCATCCTCGTCCATCTTGTTCCTGAAGACCCACTTTGTCCCGATGACATTCTTACCTTTGGGTCTTGGAATAAGTTTCAATACTTGATAGTGCTTGAACTGATTTAGTTCTTCTTCCATCGCCATTATCCACGATGCGTATAAGTTTGCTTCCTCAAACTTCTTCGGTTCAACCTGAGAGAGAAATCTTAAATACAAATTCTCGTTAGTTGTACCTCTACGAGTTCTGACACCATCCCATGGATCTCCTATGATTTGGTCCATTGGGCGATCCTTCAGATGTTTGAGCTCTAGAGTCCTTACATCTGGAGCTTCTTCTTAAATCACCGGAGTGACTTCATCAACTTGGACGATTTCTTCATCTTGATCATCAACCTCTCCAATCGGGGTTGGAGTGGTGATCTTGATGAACTTTTCACCTTTTCTTCAGTCGGCTCATCCAAGTTTAGTTCTTTCATCTTTGAACATGCATCTTCAATGAACACACTAGAAGAGTTGTCTTGCAGCAAACTCGTTTCATCAAATACAACATGTATGCATTCTTCTACGACCAAAGTTTTTCTATTAAATATCGTGTATGCCTTACTATGGCTATTATACCCTACAAAAATACCTTCAAAACTCTTTTCGCTAAATTTGGTAGTATGATACTTGCCATTGTTAAGGACGAAGCACTTACAGCCAAAATTCTAAAATACGAGACAGCCGGTTTCCTACCCTTTAGAAGTTCGTAAGGTGTCTTATTATGGTTCTTATTTATGAGTGTTCGATTTTGCATATGGAATGCAGTGTTGACGGCTTCAGCCCAGAAGTATTCCGGAAGTGAGGCATCAATAAACATGGTCCTGCAGGCCTCTATGAGTGTTCTGTTCCTTCTCTCAGCTACTCCATTCTATTGAGGAGTACGAGGAGAGGGAAACTCATGAAATATACCTAAGCTTTCACAAACTTCTGTCATGGCCCCAGACTTGAACTCTGTTTCATTATCACTTCTGATTTTGATTAAGGAACAGTTGTATTCATTCTGGACCTGCCTGACAAAATTAGTAAAGATGTCAAAGGTATCTGACTTGTGTTTCAGAAAGAACATCCATGCAAAGCGCGAGTAATCATCAAAAATAACCAACGTATAATCCTTACCTCCCAAACTTCTGACTTGTAGTGGACCGAACAAGTCCATATGAAGCAGATATAAACATCTGTTAGAATCTTTGCCAATAATGCTTTTAAAGGTAGCCCTTATTTGCTTGCTTTTTACACATGCGTGACAAGATCTATCTTTAACGTACTTGACATTTGGGGCATCACGTACTAAATTCAGGGAAAATAATTTATTAATAGTTTTGAAATTAATATGTGCTAGTCTATTGTGTCATTGGTCACCAAGAGACGCACTATCTTTAGCCATAAAACACACTGGTGTAGAAGAGTCTATACAAATGAAATTTAAACAAAATATGTTTCTGCTTCGAGTGCCTGATAGAATTGTTTCCAGATTATCAACCGATTTTATCAAGCACTTATTAGCATGAAATTCAACAATATATCCTTTATCGCAGAGTTTTCTTATGCTTATGAGATTGTGTTCCAATCTTTCAACATAAGCCACATCTGAAAAGGATACTCTACCGTTAGAGATCATACCATAGCCTTTAGTAATTCCTCGGTCTGAACCTCCAAAGATGACCTTTGGCCCGTTCAAGACTGGAGAATAGTTCTGAAGAAGACTTCTTGTCCCGGTCATGTGTCGAGAGCATCCGCTGTCCAAATACCAGATATGAGTTTTGGTGGCTTTTGGACATACCTGCAATTAAAAATCAATTTGACTTAGGAACCCAAACATGTTTGGGTCCTTGGTCTCTTGTTAGAATACTCCCCCTACGAGTATTAGCATTATGAGTGATCTTTCTCATATTGCCAACTTGAGGAGTTGTAAAATTCCTGGAATTAAACCAGCAGTCAATGGCAAAGTGACCAATATTGCCACAACATCAACAGTCAAACCTGTTGTATCTTTGCCTCACGATCTCCTGCTTGACCTTTTGAAATGGTGGTCTAGCAGGGGCAATATTCTTCGAGGAAGAAGCTTCATGGTGATGGAAATCACATGATTTCTTCTCCTTTAGAGGCTTTTCTACAATGGGCATTACCTTTGGTGCCTTTTTAATGTTATGACCATGATTATAAGGGCCATAACTCTAAAGAATGATTTCTTCATAAGGTTCCTTAAAGACACTCTCACCAAAGTTTCTGGGACGAGTCCATCCTTGGTAACGAGACTTGGGCTCTATAAAAGTAGGCCTAGCAAGGTGACCATAGGATGAGTCAAGATAAAACTTGTTTGTTGGAAAAATGACCTTCTTGAAAGAAGTCTGATCTTGTGGGGCTTTCCCTTTTTCTTTGGCCAAAGCCTTCTTGGCCGCCTTATTCCTTCTCTGAGCCTTATTCCTCCTATAAGATTTACTAGGAGCTTCAACATGGCCTAGCCCAGCACCCTTGGCCTTAGCTGAGAATTCAGCAACTAAAGTAAGGACAGTCTTGAGCTTCGAGAAACTTTCAACAAGTTTCTTTTCTACTTCAAGTTGTGATTCCAGTTCTTTTATGATTTTCTCCTTAAGGTCTAGGTGCTCGAGAGCCTTGTTATATTCTTCAATGGTTGCATTGAAATTTTATCTGAGTGAGTCAGTCTTAGCGACTTCCTCTCTCAAAGTGCTCTCCTCATCCTTTAGAGACTTTATTTCTTTAGCTTGAGCTTTCACGACTCGTCGATATTTGTCGTAAGACTTGATCAACTCCTTGTATTGGGCCATGAGTTCAGACTCATCGTCAGAAGAGCTGTCCTCATGATCATGTTCAGAGACATCAGATTCAGAAAGAGGAGTATGAGAGTTTACCTTCCTAGTGAACTGGGGCTCTTGTTCATCATCAGTCTGAGCCATAAGCCCAAAGTAGACTTCTTATTCTTCACTTGACTCAGATGAGTTGGAGTCGCTAAGATTTTTTCCCTTCTTGGCTATTAGGCTCTTTTCTGTCCTCTTCTTATTGTAAGAGGATTTCTTTTCCTCTCTCTTTCCACCCTCCTTCTTCTTGTGAGGGCAGTCAGCAATAACATGACCTGGCTTATTGCAGCAATAACAAACGACGTCAGTGGAAATATGTTTGTTCGGTTTAGTAGTATACCTGTAATGGCTGTTTGAGCCTTTTATGTGTCGATCACCATCATGTTGTTATCTTCTGTAGGAGGCATCCTTGCCTTTCAATTGCTTCTTTTTGTTCAAGAATTTCTTGAACTGTCGTGAGAGTAGAGAGAACTCTCCTTCAGATAGTTCTGAGCCCGAGGTACTTGGCTCCAAGATTTCTTCTTCACTTACTTCTTGTGCTGGGGTAGGAGAGGCAGCCTTGGACTTCCTTGAGGTGTCTTCCTTGAGAGCAACAGACTTCTCCTTGGATAAAGACCTATTCTTCTCTTCTTCAGCTTTTCTTGTATTGAGTTGCATCTCATATGACATAAGCTTCCCAAAGAGATTCTGCGAGTCTGTCCCAGCTAGCTTTCCAAAAATTCCCGGATAGCACAAACCTTGTTATCCCACTTCTTAGTTAGGGATCTCAAGAACTTATCATTAAGTTCTCTGTTTGTGAAGACTCGGCCGTAGACCCTTAGGCCGTTGACTATCTTGAAGAAGTTTTCAAACGTATCTGCAATGGTATCCTTGGGTCCTTGTTGGAAGGCTTCATATTTCTGATTCAGAAGGGATCTTCTATCATCCCTACCTTCTTCTGTGCCTTCCATCAAGGTGACAAGGGATTGCAACATCTCCTTAGCAGACTGGCAGTGGATCAAGTTCTGCAACATGAAGTCATCAACTACACTTGCTATAATATTCTTGGTCTTCTTGTCTAAAGACATAAGTGCAATCTCATCTTTGTCGAGATCCATAAATTTCTTAGGAACCTTCTTTGTTGGATCTATAATGGAGATGCTCATCGAAATGTAAGGACCTTCTTCAATATTCATGAAGATCCTTGGATCCACAGCTTCCATGAAAAATCTAATTCTTTCTTTCCACGTGGGAAAGTTATTCTTTGTGCACAAGGGAAGCTTGATAAAATCTTTGGCCGTGTCCATGCTTGGATAATCCCAAAAGACAACTTAGGTCAGATCTGATCAAGGTGTTAACCTTTTATTGATCAACCTGGCTTTGAAACCAATTGAAAGTGTTCAATTGTCTACCTAAATCACCTAGAGGGGGGTGAATAGGTGAGTTGTGCGTCTTTTTGCGGAATAAAAAATTAGTGATCTATGCACAAAAATCTACCAAACATTCACAGACGACAAGAGATTTATAGTGGTTCCCCAACCTTGGATACATCCACTTTCCACTCACCGATCTAGCAAAGCACTAGACTCGGCTACTCCACTATCTCGGATTGAAAACCAATCCTACGCCGCGGAACAAAGTTCCTACAACTCGATCCACAACACGGATCTACACTCAGAAGATGAAAACTTCCTACAACTTGGAGAAAAAAGCTCCTACACTCGGTGAGGAATCTCCTACAAGAATAAATTGAGAAAATGAAATACAAACAGTAATATTTCTCAGATCTTGAAAATCTCGGCCAAGGTCTTCTTCCTTTGAACTTGCGGCTTTATCAGAAAACTTGAAGAAGAGGCTCGGCAAGATATGGATCTGAAATTTCTTTGACTCACACGAACCGAGAGATGATGAGGAGTTGAAGAATAATCTCGATCTGTAAGTCGACTTGATCTGAATCTTCTTGAACGCAAGCCCTAGGCGATTTGCACGATGATGGTAGACGGCGGCTTTCATTTTTGGAAAGAGAAAATTCCGATTCAGATTTCTTAGAATAATCTTTTCAGCACTTGTTGTTAGGGTTAGTCGAATTTGACAAGACCTTATATAAGATCTCCCTAACAGTCATAATTAGCATTAATGATGTCCACATGGACCAATCACATCACATCATTTGAAAATCTCGTCTGATAAGGACTTAGCGAATTTTTCTGAAAACTTGACTGAATTACTCGAGTGGAATATGAACTAATTGAGTACAATGATGAGTACTCGAGTGGACAAGGTTAGATGGCTCGAGAAGAATTCTTTGAGAAAAATTCAGAACAGAATGTATCTTCACTCGAGTGAAATAAGACTTACTCGAGTGCTAGAAAGTTCACTCGAGACGTGGAGATGAACTACTCGAGACAAGGAGTTGGAGAAAAATTTTGGGAGTTAAAATCTGGTTACTCGAGTACTAGAGCTTGACTACTCGAGAAGTAGATAAATTACTCGAGTACATGAACTTCACTACTCGAGTGGGGTAAAAACATCACGAGAGTTTTCCTTTCGTCACTCAAGAAAAAGTATTCATCTACTCGAGTGGTGAACTTGACCACTCGACTAAAAGACTTAGAATAATTCTGAGAGGTAAAAACTGTCAACTCGAATATAAGAAGAAGTATACTCGAGTAATGGACTTGGCCACTCGAGAGCTATGTTCAGACTACTCGAGAGCCGTTTCCTTTACTCGAGATACATACTTAATTTACTCGAGTACATCTAAGGTTCAACTCGAGTACTTAAGCTTCTACTCGAGTGAAATACTTAGAATATTTTCCTTTATGAGAATTTTCCTTTCTTCAATAAAATCAGCAACAAGTCTTTCATCAACAATCCTAGTACTTGAAGATGAAGTGTATCCCAATAGAGAGGCTACACATGAGTCAACACCATGGATCACACAATGAGGGATTACATTGTATGGTCCTGTGTTTTGTGACCCATTGTAGTCTGACATTGGTCTATACTTGGTAATTAAGTCCTGCAAACACATAACTCAAACAATACATCAAATACAACTTAATTTGTCTTAGTACAAGGGTGACTTCACCAAATCTGGGTTATTGTGGATACAATACTCAACAAAGAGCTTATGAGTCTACTGGCTAAGAGATTCTAGAAGTTGGGTAGAAAAGACTTTAGGAAAAGATTTTTTAGGAACCGAGACAAACCAAGGTATGATAAAAATCCTACTAAAGAAATTGTGTTCTGGTTGCAGGAAACTAGGACACATTCTTCCAGAGTCCTGAAAATCAAAAGAAGGATAAGAAAAAGGAGAAAGATTACAAGAAGCACTCCAACAAATCCTCTTCCAGTAAATGCAAAAAGAAGGAGAGAGGCTTTGTACCTAAAACATTGAGTGAAACAGACTCTAAATCTTCATCCGGCTCAAGTAAAGATGACGAATAAGCAAAAGCTAAAGAAGTTTGTTTGATGGCAATAAATACATCATGCAACAATTCTGATGCTGAATCTGAGTCTGAAGAAGATCAGGTAATTTCAACATTTGACTTCACTTCAAAACAATTTAAAATAGATTTCAAATTATTATGTAAAGATTTGATATAATCTGAGAAGGAAATAAAACTTCTCAGAGATAAGTTAACTGAACTTAATAATTTATCCTCAAAAAATATTAAACTTGAAGAAGAGTTGAAGATTCTTAAGGACCAAGTAATTTCACTAGAAAATGAACTATCAGAGGCAAAGATGTTTGAAGAATCTCTTAATGGGAGAAACATCAAACTGATGAATATCACAAGCACATATGACAAACTAGGCTTAGGAGCTTCATCAAGTCATCCTCATCTTTTACAGAAAAATATTTTATCTACACCTATAAAATTCACATCTGTTAAAGGTAAAAAAATTAGAAGATTTAGATAAGACTACAGAGGTTTTACAAAAAACAAATCAAAATAAGAATTTTCATATAAATTATGTTCAAAATAATTCGTCGAACCGAGATCGACGAAATCAACATTTTTCGTCGAACATAGCTCAATGAACTATGAACGCAGGATTTGAGTATGATTATTCAACAAATGGTGCTCGACGAAATCAATACTATTCGTCGAATAGAGATTGACAAACTCTGAACACAGAATATGAATACTACTATTTTGTGAATGGAGCTCGACGAACTCACCACCATTCGTCGAATGCAGCTCGACGAAATCACTATCATTCATCGAACTCAAATTTTTCTAATAGTAATTTTAATTCTTTTCACAAGAATAATCAGACACAGATTTATAAATCCTTTTACTCAGTGGATTATTCCTCCTACAAGATATCATCCACTTGGTTATAAGGATCAACCTGAATGTTCTTATATTCCAAATTATTATGAAAGAAAATAGGACCCAAGGTAACCTGGGTCAAAAACTCCTAAATTGTTTTTATGCAGGAAAAAAGCTATCCTACCATAGAGGAACAATGATATTTGGATAGTGAATGCTCAAAACATATGATTGGTCAAAAAGAGAATTTAGTGACTTTAAAGCAAAGCTTGGACCTAAAGTCATCTTTGGAGACTCAAACTGTGGACAGACATGAGGTTATGGAAATATCAAGGTTGGAGCAGTTACCTTCAGGAAGGTAGCTTATGTGAAAGGTCTCAGGCATAACCTTATTTCCATAAGTCAATTATGTGATGAAGGTTATTAGGTATCTTTTAATAAAACTTTATGTTCTATTATATCTCATGATAACAAAGTCATTTTACCTGGGGTTAGACAGGGTAATGTTTACTTAGTTAATTTTAACTCTGCAACTTCTGAAATTTGCCTGTTTAATTAGATTAGTAAAACAAATCAACTATGGAATAAAATGTCAGGACATATAAATCATAGAACTATAGATAAATTATCTAAGGATAACCTTGTTAGAGGACTACCTTCTAGTTTTTACAAGAAGAAAGGACTTTGTAAGGCTTGTCAGTTAGCTAAGCAAACCAAAAATAGTTTTAAATCTATTTTTAAAAGTGATTTACCCAGAATTTTGTATTTGTAACATATGGACCTTTTTGGACTTATTGCTGTACAAAGTTTGGGAGGAAATTCTTATACTTTAGCGATTATTGATGATTTCTCTAGATTCACTTGGGTGTTCTTTCTTAGAAACAAGTCAGATAACTTTAAAGTTCATACAGACTTTCTTAGGAACGTCAAGATTGAGTAGTCAACTCATATTATATTGATCAGAAGTGATCATGATACTGAGTTTGAATCTCTTCTGATAAAAGAATTCTGTGAGAAGGAAGGTATCAAGCTTTGTTTTTCTACTCATAGAACTTCTCAACAAAAATGGAGTAGCTGAAAGGAAAAAAATAGAACCCTAATTAAATCTACTGGAAAATTACTTGCAGATGCTCACTTACCCCTATCCTTTTGGGCAGAGGCAGTAAGTACAACAAATTTTAAGGGTAAGACTCCTTATGAATTACTTAAAAATAAGAAACCTAAAGTAAGCTATTTCAAAGTTTTTGGATGTAGATGTTACATAATAATGATAAGACACACTTAAGGAAATTTGAAGCCAAAGCTGCAGAAGGAAAATTTCTTGGATTTTCTTGAGTCAGCAAGGCTTATAGGTTCTTTAATAAATCAACCTTTAAGATAGAAGAATCTGTTCATGTATCTTTTGATGAAACTAACATGTTTTACAAGGAGAAGAACACTTCTACTATAAATTCTTTTCAGGTACCAAATCTATGCGAGAAACTGGATGAATTAATCGTAACATAAGAGGATACATTACATTCTTCTCAACAGATTGCTGATGATGTCAGTGATGAAGATGATTCAGATTTTTATGCTGAAAAAGTTGAAACTAATGTAATTCCACAAGAGGAATTAGCTCCATAAATAAATGAAGAACCAACTCCACCTGTTGATTTTGTCACACTTAGAGATCACCCTAGATTTCAAGTGATTGGAGACATATCAGCTGGTGTTCAAAAAAGGCATCAATTGAATCAAGATCAGATGCATGCTTGTTTCATTTCTCAGATTGAACCTTAATCCATAAAAGATACAGAACAAGATCCCCACTAGATCATTGCTATGCAAAAGGAGCTCAATCAGTTTGAGAGATATAGAGTTTGAGACTTAGTTCCAAGACCCAAATACTATCCAGTCATTGGAACCAAATGGGTCTTTAGAAATAAGTTGGATGCTCAAGGAGTTATTATAAGAAATAAAGCTAGATTAGTTGCTCAAGGATACTCACAGGAGGAAGACATAGATTATGATAAGACTTTTGCTCCTGTTGCAAGATTAAAGGCTATCAGAATATTTCTTGCATTTGCAGCATTCAAGAAATTCAAGGTATATCAGATAGATGTGAAAAGTGCTTTTCAAAATTGAGAGCTCAAAGAGGAAGTTTATGTAGAACAACCACCAGGTTTTATCTCTCCAACTCACTCTTCTTTTGTTTTTAAACTTAATAAAGTCATTTATGGTCTTAAACAAGCTCCAAGAGCTTGGTATGAGACCCTTGCTTGTTTTCTTTTAGAAAATAAATTTAGTAGAGGCATGATAGATAAAACTTTTTTTCAGAAATTATAAATCTAAAATTTTACTAGTACAAATATATGTTGTCGATATAATTTTTGGTTATATTGATTCCAAACTATGCAAAAGATTCTCTGATCTAATGCATTCCAAGTTTGAAATGAGTAGCATAAGTGAACTATCCTACTTCCTTAGTTTATAAGTGAAGCAAACATCAGATGACATTTTCATATCTCAGTCTAAATATGTTAAAGAACTTATCAAAAGATTTAGGATGTCAGATGCCATAGCTATGAAAACACATATGCCTACTAATGTTGTTCTTGATGCTGATTAACAGGGCAGGCCTGTTGATCTGAAAACATATAGGGCTATGATTGAGTCTCTATTATATTTAACTGCAAGTAGACCATATATAATGTTTGCAACCTGTATTTGTGCTAGGTTCCAAGTAAATCCTAAGGAATCATCACATCTTACATTGGTTAAAAGAATTTTAAGATATATAAAAGGTTGCCCTAATCTAGGAATTTGGTATCCTATTGAGCCAGGATTTGAATTAGGTGGATTCTCAGATGCTGACTATGCTAGATTCAGGGTTGACAGAAAAAGCACATCAGTAACTTGTCAGTTTCTCGATGATAGGCTTATTTCATAATTTTGTAAGTAGCAAACATCTGTGTATACTTTAACTGCTGAGGCAGAATACATTGCAACTGGTAGTTGTTGTTCACAAATTTTGTGGATTTAAAATCAGCTACTAGATTATGGTTATAACTTAAATAATTCAACCATATTTTTTGATAATACAAGTGCAATATCAATTACACAGAATACAGTCCTTCATAGTAGGACTAAACATATAGAAACAAAACATCATTTTCTAAGAGATAATGTAGACAAGAATAAAATTAAACTAGAATTTATTTATGCTAATTTTCAAAATGCTGATATTTTCACTAAACCTTTAGATGAAAAGAAACACATTTTCTTCATAAATCAGTTAGGAATGCTTGATGGTGAGTCTATAATGTACAACCCCGTGTCCGGCGAGCGGGTCCTGCCAGGGAGGTTGAGCAGACCAGGTCCCGCGACCCGCACCCGAACGGCAAAACAGATATACGGTAGAAGGGCTGGCCCGCTCCCGCCCATTTCAGGCGAGCGAGCCGGCGAGGCGAGCGAGCGGGTCGCGCGAAGAGTCCTTGGCCAAAGCAGATGAGTTTGGCGACCCGCGACTAGCGAGTCGATCGGGGTCGCGGTGACCACCGGCCAACCCCCACATGCGACCTGGCTGCCGGTCCGCCCGGCAGAAGACAGGCAGGTCGCGACGGATCGGCTCGCGCTCGCCCAGGGAGGATAGGCGAGCCACGAGAGCCAGGTCGCGCCCGCCTCCCGCGAAGGGGGATTGGAGGCGAGCTGACTCCCCGTGGGGTGCGAATAGCTACTCAGGACAACGGAGCTTCGCTGTTAGCCAACCAGGCCGGACGGCGCATAGCCACTTAGAACAGCGGAGTTTGGCTGTTGGCAGACCCAACCAGGGGTTTTTTGGTATTTTCAGGTCAGTTCTTTTGGTTATTGGCAGTTCAGGTTCCAAAAAGCTATAAATAAGACCCAAGGGGTACCACAGAGGGCACGCTTTCAGTGCCTCCTTACTCTCATTCTCAAGTGCTCTCTGAGGGTACCTTAGCTCGGTTTCTGGCTAAGGAGGGGAAGCGCTCAGAGATCTTCCGGGTTTGTGGTGGGACCTCCCTGCCGAGCCCTTGGGTCTGTTCTTTCTTGTCTCTTTCGTTGTTTTTCTTGCAGGAGCAAAGTAGGCGCGAGACCACCCCTTCCCCAAGGGTCGAACTCCACAAGAGGTCGGATTCCGGTTCCAACATCTTGTTGCCGTGAGCGTGGAAAGTGGTCAGTGCGGAAAAGCTTCGGCGAGCTCAATGACGGGAGGACAAGGATCTGACAGGCAGGACTCGCCGCCCCCCGCCTCTCGCAACAGTAGGGATATTGGAGGACTTCAGGAACGAGGTGATGTGCCTCATCAGGATCGCGCTCGGCACGCGGGCCGAGTACTCGACGCCGGCAGCCCAGATCGCGGCCGCCCCCTCTTTGGGCGAGGACGCCCCTGGCCGGTGAGCTGGAAAGGAAGTTGCTGAGGAAGGCCGAGGATGCGAGCTTCCGGGGCGCGAGCTTTTCCCCGGGTTGGCAAGCCGAGGCAGGTTCGGCGAGCTGGGTCCGCGAGATTCGCCGGCTCGCCCAGTGGGGGGAGGCAGTCCTTTCAGCGAGCTGGTCTCCTCAGAACCAGTACCGGAAGGGTTCAGGGAGCCCGAGATGTCCTACTACACCGGGAAGGGAGACCCAGTTCAGCACGTCCAATGGTTCGAGGACGTGGTCTCCATCCGTCAGATGTCGGACGGATTCAAGTGCCGTCTCTTCGCCATCACCCTCCGAGAGAAGGCAAGGGAGTGGTTCCACCAGCTGCCGGCTAGTTCCATCTATTGCTTCGAGGACTTGCGCCGAGGGTTCATGTTGAGGTTCACTACCTCAAAGAAGAGGAAGAAGGAGTCTGAGTCCTTGTTCCACATAAAGCAGGGGGTGAACGAGACGTTGGGGAGCTACGTGGACCGATTTCAAGGAGGAGTTCACCCAGGTCCAGGAGATGCCGGGCCATAGTCTGATGATGGCCTTCACCCTGGGCCTGCAGCAGGGTTTCTTCCGAATGGAGCTGAAGAGAGTTCCTCCCCTCTCCTACGAAGAACTGATGGAGAGGGCGGCAAGAGAAGTCGACGGGGAGGCGTCAAATCCGGAGTTCGCAAGGAAGCTAGCCAGATGGGCCACCGAGGAAGAGAAGGAGTCAAAGGGAGGAAGAGCGCAGGAGGAGAGAAGAGGGGAGCCCAGGCAGAGGGAGCAGAGGCAGCTCCAAGGACAGCAGCCGGGGTGGGGGCGTCAGGAGCCCGACCGTCGGCTGGGCTGGAGACCAGAGTGGCAGGGGCAGGGGCCACAGAGAGGGTACTTCGGAAGGGGTCACTATCAGGGGAGGCAGGACCAGTTCCACCCACCGGGCTGGAGGCAGGGTCACCGACCCCGACTCCCCGATCAGGAGGAGGCCATGGCCATAGCTTTGGGATCGAGGAGGGGGATCATGAGGAGAAGGAGAAGAGAGTTCAGGGTGGAGTTGCCCTATTGCGACTTCCATCAGGAAGAGTGGCACGCAACAGCCACGTGCCCGGAATTCTTGGAGATGAGAGGGAATAGGGGGCGGCAGCAGCAGCAGGAGGAGGCGCGGCAAGAAGTGAGGATCGAGGAGGTCCTGCCTCGGGCAGAGGAGGATCGTTGCGAGGACCGGGTTGATGTCGGGACCCGAGGAGGGATCGGAGTGATCCACGGGGGTGGGGATCGAGGCTTCCCGCAAGGCAAGCCTCCACACCATGTACCGACGGAGCGTCGCCTCTACATACCAAACCCCGCCCCCGGAGGAGAGGATCACCTTCTCCAGAAGTGATATGCCAGACCACGAGGATCCGTTCTGTGATGCGCTGGTCATCAAGGCCGCCATCGAGAATTTCACTGTCTCTCGGATCCTCGTGGACAATGGGAGCTCCGTCAACGTCGTCTTCAAAAAGGCGTTTGACGCAATGAAGGTGGAGGCTAAGAGGGTGTTGGCCTCGGACGGGCCCCTATTTCGGGTTCTCGGGAGAAAGGAAGGAAGTAGAGGGAGGCGTTGGCCTCCATGTCACCCTGGGGGGCAGTCCCGAAACTGCAAGTTCGTCATTGTGGACGCCCCCAGCAGCTACAGCGCCATCTTTGGGAGGCCCCTCATCAGCGCCTTCCGCTGCGTCCCCTCATCTTTCCATCAGTGTCTGAAGTTCAATGTTGAGGGGGTGCAGGTCAGAGTTAGGGGGGACCCAAAGGTGGCACGGGAGTGCTATGTCACCGCGGTGAACACCATCTCTTGGCAGGAGGAAGCCGAGGAGATGGGGCGGAGGATGGAGAAGGTCGAGCAGGAAGCAGGAGGGGAGGAGCTGGGAGTGAAGGACTACGCAGAGAGGGCGGCAGGAGGAGATCTGGAGGAGGTGGCCGAAGTAAGGGCCGTGAGAGGAGAGATGGAGGTAGAGGTCCCCGTTCCGGAGGAAGGGGACGCCGAAGGATGGGGGGAGCGGTCCAGGCTAGAGGCGGCAGAAGAAGTGGTGGAGCTGGAGGTGCTCACCCGGGGAGGAAGGATGGAGAAGATCCGCGTCAGCGGAGGGCTGACCCCGGAGGACCAAGGCAGGATGCTGGAGTGTATCCAGAAGAACGTGGACATCTTCGCCTGGAGCGCCGCGGAGATGCCAGGGGTTAACGCGGATGTGACCTGCCACCGCCTCAACTTGGACCCGGGGACACGCCCCGTCCAGCAGAAAAAGAGATCCACGGCGGACAAGCTGGCGGAACCCATCAGGGAGGAGGTGGCGAAGCTTCTCAAAGCTGGCTTCGTGTCCGAAATTCAGTACCCCGGCTGGGTCTCCAACGTTATGATGGTCAAAAAAGGAGATGGCCGCTGGCGATTGTGTATCGATTTTTCCCTTCTTAATAAAGCTTGTCCTAAGGACTGTTATCCTTTGCCTCAGATCGACGCGCTGGTTGACTCAGCCGTCGGCTTTTCTGTAATGAGTTTTTTAGACGCCTTTTCAGGTTACCATCAGATCAAGATGCACCCCCCGGACATCAAGGATGTCTCATTCATCACAGGGGACGACTGCTACTGCTACAAGATGATGTCATTCGGGCTGAAGAACGCCGGGGCCACCTACCAAAAAATGATGGACAGGGTCTTCAAGGAGCAAAGGGGGAGGAACTTGGAGGTGTACGTGGACGACCTCATGATCAAAAGTCGGGATGTGGACTCCCACCTCCGGGACTTGGAAGAGACCTTCGCCACCCTACGCAGATACAAGATGCAGCTGAATCCCCTTAAGTGTGTCTTTGGGGCAGGCCGGGGGAAGTTCCTGGGGCATCTCCTCACCCCCGCGGGGTTCGAGCCAAATCCAGACAAGGTCAAGGCTATCTTGGAGCTAGGGTCCCCGAGGAATGCAAAGGAGGTCCAACGGTTGACATGGAAGTTAGCAGGGCTGAGTCGCTTCCTTTCTCGGGCAGGGGAGAAGTGCTCCCCCTTCTTCAAAATGCTGAGGGGAGGCCAGAGGTTCGAATGGACCAATGAATGCGAGGAGGCCTTCCAGGCCCTCAAGGCGCAGTTGACACAGGCTCCGCTGCTCCAAGGGCCGAAGGGGGGTGAGGATTTGTTCTTATATCTCGGGGTCGGGGCAGAGGCCTTGAGCTCCGTCTTGGCGCGTGAAGAAGGGAAGAGGCAGCTCCCTATTTATTACGTCAGCCGGGTCCTGAGGAAGGCCGAGCTCCGGTATCCGATCTTGGAGAAGCTTGCATTCGCACTAGTCATCTCGGCTCGGAGGCTACGACCTTACTTCCAGGCACACACGATCCGAGTGGTGACCGACCATCCTCTTCGCAACATCTTCGAGGGGGTGGAGCATTCAGGCCGGCTGGCCAAGTGGTCGGTGGAGCTGAGCGAGTTCGATGTCTCCTTCGTTCCGCGGATCTCGATCAAAGCTCAGGCGATGGCCGACTTCCTGGCCGACTACGTGGTAGAAGTAGCGGAGGAGGAGCTCACCCGCCCGACTCCTTGGAAGGTGAGGGTGGATGGAGCCTCAGGAAGGCATTCTCTTGGAGTAGGAGTGGTTCTGGAAAGCCCTCAAGGGACTCAGATTGAGCAGACGGTGGTGGTGCATTTTCCCATTACCAACAACCAGGCCGAGTACGAAGCAGTGATAGCGGGGCTGCTCCTGGCCAGGGAGTTGGGGGTGCTGGATGTGGAGGTCCTAACCGACTCCATGGTGGTGGCTTCCCAGATCAACGGGGAGTTCGAAGCAAGGGAGCCCGCTCTGAAGTTATACTTGGCCAAAGTGAAGGGGGTCATAGGGACCTTCCAGACCTTCTCCATCCGACACGTGCCAAGGGGAGAGAATGAACAGGCCGACCAACTAGCAAAGCATGGCCCCCGGGTGGGGGGCACCATCACCGACCTATTCCGCCCCTCCATCGAAGAAGGGGAGCTCATGGAGATCGATCAGCAGCCTTCGTGGATGGATCCAGTAGTAGTTTTCCTCTCCATGGGAGAGTATCCGGAGGGAGTAGACAGGAAGAAGCTGAGACACAAGTCCGCTTACTACCTTCTTACAGACGGGCAGCTATACAGGAAGACCCTCTCCGGGATGCTGGCTCGCTGCGCAGCCGAGGGTGAGGCGCAGAGGATCTTAGAAGAAGTCCACTCTGGGGAGTGCGGGAGTCATTCCGGGAGTCGGACCCTGGAGGGGAGGATAGTCAGGCAAGGGTATTTCTGGCCCACCCTGGGCCGAGACACCGCGGAGTTTGCAAGGAGATGTCATAAGTGCCAGCTGTTTGCCCCCCTCCAGCTACAGCCGACCCAACAGCTCAAGAGTATCACAGCCCCATGGCCCTTTGCAATCTGGGGAATGGATTTGGTTGGACCGTTCCCCCAGGCCAGCGGTCAGAGAAGGTTCCTCCTAGTGATGATCGACTACTTCTCGAAGTGGATGGAGGTGAATGGCGTTGGCCAAGTTGACCTCCCAAGTAATCAGGAACTTTGTTTGGGGGGAGATCATCTGTCGCCATGGGCTGCCCCAGGCCATCGTCACCGACAACGGACCCCAGTTCGCCAGTGCCGAGTTCACCAGCTTCTGCTAGCAGCTTGGAATCGACCTCAGGTTCGCCTCAGGTCCACCACCCCAGGAGCAACGGGCAGGTGGAGGCCGCGAACAAGATCATCGTCAATCTCCTCAAGAAAAAGGTGGAAAACTTGAGGGGGAGCTGGGTGGAGCAGCTGCCCACAGTTCTTTGGGCCCTAAGAACCACCCCTAACACGGCCACGGGGGAGACCCCCTTTAAGCTCTCCCATGGGTGCGAGGCGGTGCTCCCCATAGAATTTGAAGTCCAAACGCCGCGAGTCGGGGCGGCTAGAGAGGGCCGAGAGGAATGGCGAGTCGAGAACGAGGAGGAGCTGAGACTCTCCCTTGACATGGTGGAAGAGTTGAGGGACCTTTCGGCCATCCGACAGGAGGAGATCAAAAGGAGGATGACAAAATACTTTGACAAGCATGTCAGGGTCAAGCAGTTCGCAGAAGGGGACCTGGTGCTGAAGAAGGTGGACGCGGCAGGGAGGTCAGCGTCCGTAGGAAAGCTCAACCCCAGCTGGGAGGGGCCATTCATTGTGAAGGAAGCTTTGAAGTCAGGGGGCTATCGGCTCCAAAATGTAGAGGGCGAGACCCTGAGTCTCACCTGGAGTGGAGACGACCTGAAGAGGTTTTTTCCCTAAGCACCTGTAAGCAACACGATTTGTTATAATGAATTCCTTTTTCTCCCCCCCCAGAATTGCCATATCCAGCTTGCACAAAGAATTGGAATGAGTTTGGACCCCGAGAAGATCCCGCTGCCAGGCTCCCACCTAGCTGGCAGGGCCGGAAGTCACTCGGTGTCATCCCTAGCCTCGAGAAGATCCCGCTGCCAGGCTCTCACCCAGCTGGCAGGGCCGGAAGTCACTCGATGGAATGAGTTTGGACCCCAAGAAGATCCCGCTGCCAGGCTCCCACCTAGCTGGCAGGGCCGGAAGTCACTCGGTGTCATCCCTAGCCTCGAGAAGATCCCGCTGCCAGGCTCTCACCCAGCTGGCAGGGCCGGAAGTCACTCGATGGAATGTGTTTGGACCCCGAGAAGATCCCGCTGCCAGGCTCCCACCTAGTTGGCAGGGCCGGAAGTCACTCGGTGTCATCCCTAGCCTCGAGAAGATCCCACTGCCAGGCTCTCACCCAGCTGGCAGGGCCGGAAGTCACTCGATGGAATGAGTTTGGACCCCGAGAAGATCCCGCTGCCAGGCTCCCACCTAGCTGGCAAGGCCGGAAGTCACTCGGTGTCATCCCTAGCCTCGAGAAGATCCCGCTGCCAGGCTCTCACCCAGTTCGCAGTGCCGGAAGTCACTCGATGGAATGAGTTTGGAGCCCGAGAAGATCCCGCTGCCAGGCTCCCACCTAGCTGGCAGGGCCGGAAGTCACTCGGTGTCATCCCTAGCCTCGAGAAGATCCCGCTGCCAGGCTCTCACCTATCTGGCAGGGCCGGAAGTCACTCGATGGAATGTGTTTGGACCCTGAGAAGATCCCGCTGCCAGGCTCCCACCTAGCTAGCAGGGCCGGAAGTCACTCGGTGTCATCCCTAGCCTTGAGAAGATCCCGCTGCCAGGCTCTCACCTAGCTGGCAGGGCCGGAAGTCACTCGATGGAATGTGTTTGGACCCCGAGAAGATCCCGCTGCCAGGCTCCCACCTAGCTGGCAGGGTCGGAAGTCACTCGGTGTCATCCCTAGCCTCGAGAAGATCCCGCTGCCAGGCTCTCACCTAGCTGGCAGGGCAGGAAGTCACTCGATGGAATATGTTTGGACCCCGAGAAGATCCCGCTGCCAGGCTCCCACCTAGCTGGCAGGGCCGGAAGTCACTCGGTGTCATCCCTAGCCTCGAGAAGATCCCGCTGCTAGGCTCTCACCTAGCTGGCAGGGCCGGAAGTCACTCGATGGAATATGTTTGGACGCCGAGAAGATCCCGCTGCCAGGCTCCCACCTAGCTGGCAGGGCCGGAAGTCACTCGGTGTCATCCCTAGCCTCGAGAAGATCCCGCTGCCAGGCTCCCACCTAGCTGGCAGGGCCGGAAGTCACTCGGTGTCATCCCTAGCCTCGAGAAGATCCCGCTGCCAGGCTCCCACCTAGCTGGCAGGGCCGGAAGTCACTCGATGGAATGAGTTTGGACCCCGAGAAGATCCCGCTGCAAGGCTCTCACCTAGCTGGCGGGGCGGGAGTCACTCAATGGCAATAACTTGCGACCCAAAACAAATCACGCTGACGGACTCCACCTAGCCGACGGGGCCGGGAACTACTCAAACGATGTTAACAATAGGTCGGAATCACAAAAGCTAATCAAAAAGGGGAGGGGTCTAACATAGCCCCCCCAGCCCCAGGAAAGGCGGCCGAGTGGAGGCGAGAACCTGGGCGAGAGTCCGCAAGAAATTAGGCAATACAGACGAGGGACGAGCCGGCTCGCCTCACTCGGCAGGCGAGCAGCCGCCTCATCGGGGCCGGGCCGCAGGGGCAGGTCGCGTCGCACGACAATAGCAAATGTATAAATAAGGCAGGCGAGAGAGCATTTATAAAAGCAACAATAGCTGAAAAACACGAAGTATAGGCGCAGCCCGCGCGTACATCTCAAAACAGGTAAACATAGATGATAATATACATCTAAAAAAATAAAAGGCAGGGGAGACGCGAGATCCGGGGCGAGAAGTCCTAAATGGGCTGGAAGGCTTTGTCCCCAGGGTCCGGCACGGGGAGAAATAGCGCCGGCACCACGTCTTCCGCCGAGAGTTCCGCCGCCTCGCTCGTAAGGAGATCCGCGCGTCGCAGCATTTGCATCGTATACTTCGCGGCGCTGGCGGCGCACTTTTTCATCAGCACTTCCAAGTCGTAGTCGGAGTGGTGCTCGAGCGGACAGACCCTGCTGTCTGGAGGAGGGACAGCGGCGGCGGCCTCCAGCTCGCGTACCCGTGCCTCCAACGCCGCTTTGTCCTGACCAAGGGTGGCGATCTCGGCACCCATCCGGCTCGCCGTCGCCGCATCCTGGGAAAAGGAAGGAGAAGAATCGTGAGCTGTATTCGCGAGAAGGGGCGGTAGTTCAGGGTGAGTACGTACCACCCCGCCCAGGTACTGCGCGAGGGTCTCCTCTGCCGCGTCGGCCCGCCTCCTCTGAAGGTTCGCGTCCTCCTGAGCGAGCTTCTGGGCCTCCTCCCTCTCGTCCGCCAGCTTCTTCAGGGAGGTGGCGTTCCGCTCCAGCTGAGTGCAGCGCCTCCCTACCATGTGAGCTAGCTCCAGGCCGCGTAGCTGGGCCCGCGCGCTTTCGTGAACCAATACTCGCGTCGCCTCTTTGTCGTAGATGGCGGCGTCTTCTCGCGAGTACAGGCCGAACGAGAAGTTGTAGGCTTCCCCGCCGATGGTGTCCTGCTCCATCCAACTCGGCAGCAAGGTCGAGATCGCAGCGCGATTCGACTCCTTGTCCCACGAAAGGAGCGGAGCGCCGAGCTCGTCCAGATATCTCTCGCCATAGCCAAAGTTGCGGTGACCCCTCGGCACCGGCTTCGCAGCAGCTTGAGACCCGTTCGGCGGCGCGGAGGTGCCCGCCGCCCGGTCCGGGGTATCGCTGGTCGAAGCAACCAGCGGGGGCGAAGGGCCCTCGGCCGGAGGGTCCACAGGGGCCTTGCCTTTCCTTTGGCTCGCGGCGGGTTGCTGACCCGCGGTCTTCGCCACTTTCGGCGGAGGGGTGGGCTGTCCGCCACCCGGCCGCTTCTTGGCCGGGACTGACGGGATGTCGCGCTGAGTGGCATCCGCAGCCTGAGCTCGGGCGAGAACCCGGGGGGAATCCGAGCGCTCTCGTAAGGGGGGTGAAGAGGGATGCCGCGCTCGCCTGCCAGGAAGAAGGGGTGAGGTAAAGGAAAAAAGAGGGCTAAGGCATAACAGCGGCGAGTGGCAAACCTCCCCCTGGCGGGACGACGGCGAGGTCGTCAAGATGGCGGCGCAGGTACGCGACCTCAAAATTCTTCCCGGCAAAGAACGCGCACAAGTCGGCTTCATGGCCCCCTAGGCTGGGCGGACGGTAGCTCGGCTCGCTAAGCTGCACCGGCGAGAAGGGGACGTTGCCGAAATCCCCTTTGACGAAAAGGAACTTTTTGAGCCAATTATGACTCTTATTGACAGTCTCCCGCACCTTGAGGTGGGCGCTGGAGAAGTAGGCGGTCCCGTCCCGATTCGCCCGGAAGGAGAACAGCTTCCGGAAAACGGCAAGGCTGAACTCCACTCGCTCCTCTCGCAGGAAGCAGGCGAACCCCACCATGACGGCTATGGAGTTCGGGGTCATCTGACCTAGGACGACCCCGAAGTATTTCAGCACCTGGCGCACCTCGGGCCACAGGGGGAGTCGCAGGCCCACCTCAAAGTGAGCTAGGGGGACGGTGAGCTCGTCCCTAGATAAGTCGTTGATCTTTTCCCCATCCCCGGGCCGTCTTGCAGAAAAGTCTGGCGGAACATGGTCGCTGAGAGCATCCAGGTACTCGCGTTCAGAGATGACGGCGTGAGGAAAATCATGCTCTGAGAAGGTCCAAGCGCACTTACTTCGTCCGTCCACGTCGCCGCTGCCTCCGCCCATTCCCATCAGATCGCCGCCGAACGTGCGAGACAGATCTAGAGGGCGAGCGCGAACCGTACTTCGCGGGAAAAAGGAAGCGAGAGGACGTTTGGAATCGGTGAGGGAATAAGAGCCGGCAAGGCCTATTTATAGGGAAAGAGAAAGGGCGGGAAACTTCCCGCCGAAAGAGGGGGTGCAGATAGCAAAAATCAGCCCGACGGTTCGACTTCCCCGCGCGCAACCGCACTCCAAAGGCCGATCAGGCGCGGGTCTCGCCCGGCCGCGTCCGCAGAAGACCCGAGCGGGTGAGTCTCGGCCCGCACCCGCCCGGGATTCCGCGCGAGTCGGGAAGCTCCCGTCTGGCGAGCTCCTCGGCTCGCCCTCGCCCCGATCAGCACGAGGGGAAGAGCGGATCTTTGCCTTAACCCGCCCGCAGAAAGCAAAAGCAACAATATGATATTTTAAATAAACCTCAGTAGTAAAAAGTTAGGCCCTTAGGCGGGCAAAAAGAGTCGCAAGTGGTTACAAATACAAGATAACTTTGAAATAACAGCAACCCCGCGGTATCCCGCAAGCGGGGGGGCAGAAGGCTGGATCAGTACTTGACCCACTTCCACCTGTGCCGCCACTTCGTTCCCGATCGCAGTGGCACACGAGGGTCGTGGTAATCGCGAACCGCCACCAGTTCCCGCTGAGCCAGGCCGACTTGCTCTGTGGCGATCCTAAGATGCCCCTCGGCTCGCGTTATATGCACGCCCGGTGAAGTGACATCGTCGTCTTCCGCTGCGCGTGGAGGTCCCTCCAAGGCCGCGAGCCGGGCCTCGGTCTCGGCCTTGTCTTCATCGACCCTCTTCACGATCTCCTGCAGCAGCAGCGTGTGTTTTTGGAATAGCCGCGTCACCTGCCTCTTCATCCCCACCGCATCGGTCGGGTCGCCCAGGTAATCAGAGACACTGTCCACATCGGGCGGAGGCGAATACCCTTCGCTCGTCTCAGTTTCGGAGGAGGCCCTGTTATAGCCTACAAACGGGCGAGTCAGAAGGAGCGAACAAGGACAAAGCCAACGGTAAATATCAGCTCACCAGGGGTTGGCACATCGCCCGCACCGACGGATGGGCGAGAGGAGCCCGGCCGACCCTGAAAGGTTTCTCCCTCGAGGGTCTCAAGAGATTTTCCCAGTCCGTGGGAAGCCGGCAGGCGGGGGGTTTCCGGAGGTGGGCGGTCCAGACCTGGGGAACTAGCGACCCTCTCAGGCGACAAGCGAGGGGGGCGATCCTCTCCCCCGTTCCCCACCTCTTCACGAGGAATCGCCTGCAAAACAAAAGATCAGAGGTACATCGATAATCCGCGGAAGGTCACGTACCCCGGGGACGACCTCAACACCCGCCGCCGAGCTGGAGCCCGGACAGTCACCCGCCAGAGACCGCCTAACAATCTTTCCCTTCGCCGGCCTAAAGAGAGGGCCGGGAGACCCACGTGCTAGCCAAGGTGCGGCCTCGAGGGCCTCCTCCTGAGTCTTCAGGACCGCTGCCGCCAGGCGAGCTCGCACCTCTTCGCTGACCGGCATCGAGAAACTAAAGTCTGCTCAAAGAAAATGAAGGGATCTGGGGAGCCTCCTCCAAGGGTCAGCGGTATGTATTTATAGCCGGACAGTGGGGCCCCACCAGAATATTCCCTGCCATCTCAGCACAGTGTTCGCCGAACACGCGGGTTGGATGATTCTTTCTGAGCTTGAATCAAGCTCAAAAAGAGCGGGGATTGTGTACAACCCCGTGTCCGGCAAGCGGGTCCCGCCAGGGAGGTCGAGCAGACCAGGTCCCGCGACCCGCACCCGAACGACAAAACAGATATACGGCAGAAGGGCTGGCCCGCTCCCGCCCATTTCAGGCGAGCGAGCCGGCGAGGCGAGCGAGCGGGTCGCGCGAAGAGTCCTTGGCCAAAGCAGATGAGTTTGGCGACCCGCGACTAGCGAGTCGATCGGGGTCGCGGTGACCACCGACCAACCCCCACACGCGACCTGGCTGCCGGTCCGCCCGGCAGAAGACAGGCAGGTCGCGACGGCTCAGCTCGCGCTCGCCCAGGGAGGATAGGCGAGCCACGAGAGCCAGGTCGCGCCCGCCTCCCGCGGAGGGGGATTGGAGGCGAGCTGACTCCCCGTGGGGTGCGAATAGCTACTCAGGACAGCGGAGCTTCGCTGTTAGCAGACCAGGTCGGACTGCGCATAGCCACTTAGAACAGCGGAGATTGGCTGTTGGCAGACCCAACCAGGGGTTTTTTGGTATTTTCAGGTCAGTTCTTTTGGTTATTGGCAGTTCAGGTTCCAAAAAGCTATAAATAAGACCCAAGGGGTACCACAGAGGGCACGCTTTCAGTGCCTCCCTACTCTCATTCTCAAGTGCTCTCTGAGGGTACCTTAGCTCGGTTTCTGGCTAAGGAGGGGAAGCGCTCAGAGATCTTCCGGGTTTGTGGTGGGACCTCCCTGCCGAGCCCTTGGGTCTGTTCTTTCTTGTCTCTTTCGTTGTTTTTCTTGCAGGAGCAAAGTAGGCGCGAGACCACCCCTTCCCCAAGGGTCGAACTCCACAAGAGGCCGGATTCCGGTTCCAACCTATAATTTGACTTTTATTTTGAGATCGACGAATTGTCCACCTTTCGTCGAACAGAGCTCGACAAACCGTGAGCTTGTCGTGAAACGTTCGTCTAACGGAGGTCGACGAACTTTCTTTATGAAACTTTTCGTCGAACGGAGATCAACATTTTTGTTTCGAGTACCTTTCATTGACCGGAGCTCGACGAAATGTCATTCTTTCGCAAAACTTTCATCGACCGGAGATCGACGAAATGCTTTTCTTGTGTGAAATTTCTCATCAAACATAGTTCGATGCTTTGTTTTGCATCGGACGAAGTTCGCCGTTTCAACTTATGAACACCTTATATTTAGCTTTTCATCAAACCCCGCTCTTTATCCATTTCCATTTCCTTTGCACTTGATCTCTCTATTTTGCTAGAAAATGGCGTTTTCTCAGGTGAATCTTTCAACAATGAAATTTGATGGTGGATTTAATATTGACATGGAATCATTCAGTCATTCTGATCAAGTTTTCCAGGACATTCCGAAATTATTTGAGGATCAGTATCTATGTGAAAGATATGGTACCTAAACACCTAGAGGGGGGGGGGGTGAATAGGTGACCTAATCCTTTTCTAACTTTTGTTTGGCAGTCAACAGTTTATAACACAGATTTCTGAATAAGTTATCACAGCACACAGCAATTCTCAACACAGTACAATCACAGCACAGCAGACACACTAATTTTATAGTGGTTCCCCAATCTTTGGGTACATCCACTTCCCCTTCGCCTATCTAGCAGGATACTAGATTCGGCCAAACTTCTCCACTAGCTCAGAACCCAACAAGGTTCCTACCTCAGGCCCAAAGCCTTACACTCAGCCAAAAGGCCTACACTCAGCCACCCAGGCCTACACTCAGCCAATCAAAGGCCTACACTCAGAGTTCTTCAACTCCTACACTCAGGCACCAAGCCCTACCCCCAGCCTTTATAAAATAGGCTTACAATCACTCAGATCCAATGGATCTTACAAGTTATAATAGAAATTATAAATGCTAACTCTACAACCCAGAAAAGATGAGAGGAGTTGAGAGTTTCTTGAAGAGTTCTTGGAAGAACTCAGCTTGATCCAAACTGACTTAGCTTTCTTCAAAGCTTCTTGAGTAGAACTGAATTAGTCTGAATCTTCTGCAGTTGATCCTTGATCTCTGCTTCTTGAAATCCAGATGACTCTGAATTGTTCTTCTCAGCCTTAGTTCCAAAGACTGAATCCTTGGATGGAGCTCTCTCTCTCCAACTACTTAGATCTGCAGTTGGACTGCCTGATCTTCTTGTGTTGATCCTCTATGTATCACTTCTTGATTTAATCTGATCAACCCCTTCAGTTATTCTCACAACATGTAATGATAATGAACAACCTTCTATCTCTTCTTCTGTAAACTATGGGTGCCTATTTATAGGCTTCCTTCATGGTAACCGGCTGATCCGGTTTATAACAGACTTTTGACTTCTCTGACAGTTGCTATAGACCGGCTGGATTGGCAGCTGTCATGTCAACCAGTCACTTCTTGAAATTCTGCTAACTGTCAGTTAGTGTCGAGACTTTCTGTTCTTAAGTGTCGACACTTATAGACCAAGTGTCGACACATGTTGTGTAAGTGTCGACACAAGTCTACAAGGTGTCGACACAATTCCTTGTATGTCTCGACACAGTTTCTTCTGCATGTGTCGACACTAAAATTGAGTGTCGACACAAGTACTTGTACTTCATTCTTTATCTGTTATTCTTCTAAGTGTCGACACATCTCCTTTGTGTCGACACATGTTTATGTGTAGAAACTGTCAAGTGTCGACACTGCTTCTTGGTGTCGACACAAGTCTTCATTCTTGATTCTTCAGCTGAGTGTCGACACATTCCCTTAGTGTCGACACTTATACTTAGAATATTTTTTACAATTTCCTGTTCTTTGCTAAGTGTCGACACAGCTCCTTGTGTCGACACTTTCTTCAAGTGTAGAGTCTTCAACTAAGTGTCGACACATTGTGCTGAGTGTCGACACTTTCTTCAAGTGTTGACTCTTCTGATTTTGTGTCGACACATTGTGCTGAGTGTCGACACATTCTTCAAATACTGAGTCTTTAGCTAAGTGTCGACACATTGTGTTGAGTGTCGACACTTTCTTCCAGTGCTGAGTCTTCTGCATAGTGTCGACACACTGTGTTGAGTGTCGACACTTGTACTTGGAATCTGTAGACTTCTGCTGAGTGTCGACACTCACTTCAAGTGTCGACACTTTCTGGTGTAGACACAGCTCTTCTGGGTGTCGACACTTCTGCTAAGTGTCGACACAGCTTTTCTGCATTCTTCTACACTGAGTGTCGACACAGATCCAAGTGTCGACACTTTCTGACTGGTGTCGACTCTTCTTCCCAGGTGTCGACACAATGACTCCAAGTGTCGACACTGCATGTCTGGGTGTCGACACAAGCTTTCTCAAGTGTCGACACTTTGCCTCTGGGTGTCGACACATGGACTTAGAAATTTTCAGCTTCAGTCCAGTGTATATCTAACCTGCACAAGTAACTCAAACAAACATCAAATACATTCTGATGTATATCATTGAGTTAGGTGAGGCTTCTTCAAATCAGGTACATTTAACCAATGTACCCAACAATCTCCCCCTATTTGGAGAAGTCATAACCCTTAGTCAATGATATACACCACTCATAATTAAAAATTACAAAATGATGTAAAACATATAAATGACAATAGGGTAAACTTGAACATGTAATAAAGCACACATGTATACTTATTAAACATTGCAGAACAATTAAGAAACACATATTTCAGAACATTCATACTATATTTATCATATACTGTTCCAATAATGTTCCTTATACATTGTCAAAGAAGTATTACAATGTTATTCACTTAACAGATTACAACAAGCATCAAGTTAATTTCTAATCTAGTGCTGATCAGGTTCTTTGATGACAATCCCTTTTCCAGCTTTAACTTGAGCTTTCACAGCAGCAGCAGCAGCAGGCTCAGCTTCAGCAGTCTTCTTCCCTTTTAGATCTTTCTTCTTCTGTTCTTCAGCCTTGATCTTTTGCCTTTCAAAATAATGATAAGGCTTAGGAAAGTACTTGCTAGGCTCCACAGCTGTGGGAGGTAGCTTTCCTAACTTGGCCTTCCTTCTATGTTGGACAATGGCTTCTTGCCTACTTTCATGCTTTCTCCATTCAGCCTCTGAGAACCACTTGTTCCTCTCATGGGCATTGTCCTTGGCTGCTTTCCAGGCTGTGAGAATTATGTTTCTAGAAGTAGGGCTCCATTGTTCAAAATCTGGCTTTTGCTCAGCAATTTCCCTAAACTTCTTCTTTGACAGCCTAGTTTCTTCTTCTTTGTCCAAAGCCTCTTGCATTGCAGCTGTGATAGGTTGAACAACCTTTTCCAAAATAACATTTGGCTTGCCAGCAAGTGGACTATACATAGTGCTTACATCAGCATGAATCATTTCAAAGTCTGGAGGTGGATAGATTACATCATCCA
The DNA here is from genome assembly GCA_039583875.1 of Platanthera guangdongensis. NCBI lineage: Eukaryota > Viridiplantae > Streptophyta > Magnoliopsida > Asparagales > Orchidaceae > Platanthera > Platanthera guangdongensis. The sequence goes on from CM077147.1 coordinate 40,977,085, forward strand.
CTGCTTGTTGCTCACCTCCAAGATATGTTCCTTGAATGCCAGATTCACCTACTTCATTGTCATCACACAAGGGGAGGATATCCAAGTGTAGCCCTTATAGAATTGGAAATCCATTTTGCATGCTCAGAACTGGCTTTGACTAACACTCTCTCCCCCTTTATGACTTCTTGAGCCATATGATCTCTTACATCATCGTTCTGAAATCGGATTTGGCTATCCAAATATCTGATGCCCTCTTTAAAGAAAGGTCTTAGCTTTGTAAGCTGTTCTGATATGACCTTCTGGGAATCTTTTATGGCATTCTTTACAGCAGCAATCTCTGCTTGAAATATCTTATCAAAATCAGCTTTGGCAGCAGCAGAGGAAGTGGAAGGTTCATCTGACTTTTGCTTGAGTTCAGTGACTATTGCATTGTGAGATGCAGTCAGATTATCATTCATTCTCAACTGATTCTCTAGCACATAGCCTTGCTTGACTGCTATATCATCCACGTTTCTCTTTAATTGTTTCTTGATGTTTAGCTAGATAGACCACAGCATTAGCACCCTTGGTAAAACAATCAGTCATTTCCCTTTTATTAAGGTTCATTTCAAACCTTATTGACTTCATTTCCTGTCCCAGATCAGATTGGAGAGCTTTGTGTCCTTCATCAACATAAGTTTCCAAGGCCTTCCTTTGTTCATCCATCTTGATTTGCAAGGCAAGCAATAGAGCACTGTAATCAGTGGATGGAGCTTGTTGTACCAGTGAGTGTTGAGCAACAGTTTGGAGAGCCTTCTTGTAGCTCTGGCTTCTCCTTTTAAAAACAAAGAACTTCTTTTTCTTAGCTTGCTCAGCTGCATCATCTTCAGATTCAGATGTACTTGCTATATCCACCCTATCCTTAGGGCTGGATGGTTTTTCAGTATGCACATCTTGTGCCTTCTCAGAATCTAGCCTTATAGGCTCTTCCTCAATTTCCATGTTCTCCCCCTCAGCAGCAGCATCCTTTCCTGTATCAGCAGTATTCTTTTCCATATCAAAATCTTCTTGATCTAAGTTCAAAAACAGATCTTCCATGGTATACTCTGCTGGAGTCTGTGCAGGAGATGTACTTGGTTCTTCAACCACTTGATCAGGTACCACAACAGATGTGTCTGGAAGAGCAACATCTGGTTCTTGGTTTTCTGGCTGATTTTGCTGAGGTTCATCAGACAAATCAGAATTTGTTACAGAAAAATTCAAAGTGTTAAGATCAACAAGTACCTCTTGAATGAGGAGGGTGGCTTGTTCACTCTCCAGGGTAGATGGTTCTGCTACACCTGGAAGCTCCCCCTGAATGTCAGCTGCCTCCTGAGGAGCAGGTGTCTTCTCTGCAGTCACATCAACTGGACTTTCAGGAGTGAAGACCACATGTTCTTCACTGCCTGAGCTGCTGGAGGTCTCTTGAGGCACAGCAGCTGTCTTCCTCTTCTTCCTGGGAGGAGAGTCTCTCTTAGAAGCTTGTTTCTCAGGGGTGGCCAAGTCCTTTGACACCAGCACCCTTTCCCATCTTGAGAATATCCTGGAGTCCATTCTCCTCATATGATTGATCTTTGTTCCTGCTGCAGAGCTCATTACCTCTGGAATTGGATCCAGCCAGGTAGAGACTTATTATCCTGCCCAGATTGGGCTTCTTCATGCTTTCTTTTATTTTCTCATAAACCACCATTGACCAATCTGTCTTCAGAGTGAAGATGATTCTGGTCATGACTTCAAACATGGAGGCAGACACCCTGTCATGCCCTCCTGGTTTGCTCAGGATTACCTTGCCCACTACTTCAGACAAGAACTTGCCTTGATTGTTCATCCCCTTCCTGTTGAAGACTGATCCCACCTTCATTTTTGGATCCAGGCCACACCAAGTAAGAGCTTCCCTGGTCTTGGAAGCAGTTACCTCCTCTTCTTGAATCTTAGGTAGCTGAAGTACCTTTCTTAAAGACTTGGGGGATAGTTTGACTTTGGTGCCATGCACCCTTGACTTAATCCTGAAGCCTGAGTCATCTATAGACGCGCCTGAAAGGAATTCAATGACTTCCTTCTTCCAGATTTTTGTTGGTTCTGAAACCAAGAACTCCAAGCCTGAATTGGCAATTAGGGTTATCACTGTTTTGAATTCCTGATCGCTGTCGTCGAATGCGCCTCGCACGAGCTCATAGCCCTCGTTGACATTCTCTTCCAGCTTGGGAGCCATTAGGGTTTGGAGATTGAGTCTTGAGATGAGAGAAATGTCGACACAAGAGTTTAGGTCTCGAAACTTTGAAAGCGTGTCGACAATCAAAGACAGAACCCTATTTATACCTTTCTTGTTTGAAGATGAACAGGCGGGATGAATTTCTAATAATGTGTCGACACTGTCAATAAGTGTCGACACTGACTTATAATGTCTCGACACTCATGTGTCGACACAAATTTAGTCAACAGATTTTATGTGTCGACACTTGGTTAAGTGTCGACACCACTATACTCGACATGTGTCGAGACTTTACTTAGAAAAATTCTGAGTAAAACTTAAGTGTCGACACATTATTGGATGTGTCGACACCTACTCGACATGTGTCGACACTTACATTCTGAAGTGTCGACACAAACTTCCTAGATGTGTCGACACCATTTTCCTGAAGTGTCGACACTTACTATTCTGTGTCGACATAGACTTGTCTATGTGTCGACACCTTTTTACTTAGCCAATTTTTGTTCTGTATACTTAGTCTAAGTTTATCATACCCAGTTCAATTTTGAACCTATTAAACTTAGCTTCTTCTAAGGGCTTAGTGAACATATCAGCTATCTGATTATCTGTTTTAACATATTCAAGTGCAATATCATTTCTTTCTACATGCTCCCTAAGAAAGTGATATTTAATCTCAATATGTTTAGTTCTACTATGTGAAACAGGATTATTAGCTATGGAAATAGCACTAGTAGAATCACAATAAAGTGGAGTTCTACTTACCTGACATCCATAGTCTTCTAGCTGATGTTGAATCCACAGAAGTTGAGCACATCAACTTCCTGCAGCTACATATTCTGACTCAGCTGTGGAGATGGCCACACTGGTTTGCTTCTTACTACTCCATGAAATGAGTCTTCCACCTAGGAATTGACAGGATCCAGTAGTGCTCTTTCTATCTTCTTTGCATCCTGCAAAGTCTGCATCTGAATAACCTGTTAGATCAAAATCTCCATTCCTAGGGTACCAGAGGCCTAGATATGGTGTGCCCTTTAGATATCTCAAGATTCTCTTGACTGCAGTCAAGTGAGACTCTTTAGGGCAGGCTTGATACCTGACACAAACACATGTAGCATACATAATGTCAGGTCTACTTGCAGTCAAGTAAAGTAGGGAGCCAACTATCCCTCTATACAAGGTTTCATCCACAGGTTTCCCTGCATCATCCTTGCTTAGAGACATACTTGACCCCATAGGAGTCTTCATGGTACTGGAGGAATCCATACCATATTTCCTTATGAGTTCTAGGGTGAACTTAGACTGACATATGGATAATCCACTTTCAGTCTGTTTAACTTGGAGACCCAAGAAAAACTTCAGCTCTCCCATACTACTCATTTCAAATTGACTCTGCATAAGCTTTGCAAACTTTTTGCAAAGGCTACTTTCAGTAGACCCAAATATAATGTCATCTACATATATTTGGACAAGTATTACTTTGCCTCTAGATTCCCTAAGGAATAGAGTCTTATCTATTTTCCCCCTTGTGAACTTGTTCTCAATGAGGAAACTAGATAGGGTTTCATACCAAGCTCTAGGAGCTTGCTTTAACCCATACAATGCTTTCCTAAGTCTATAGACATAATGTGGAAGAGTAGGATCAACAAAACCTGAAGGCTGCTCCACATATACTTCTTCTTTTAAATTACCATTAAGGAATGCTGACTTCACATCCATTTGGTATACTTTGAATCCTTGGTAGGTTGCATAGGCCAAGAACATCCTGATGGCTTCCAGTCTGGCTACTGGAGCAAAGGTTTGATCAAAATCAATACCTTCTTCTTGCCTATATCCTTTTGTAACCAATCTTGCCTTATTTTTAATGATGACTCCTTGTTCATCTAACTTGTTTCTGTAGATCCATTTTGTTCCTATCACATTGTGATCTTTAGGCTTAGGAACTAAGTCCCAAACCTTGCACCTCTTGAACTGGTTTAGCTCTTCTTGCATAGCTTCAGTCCACTGTGGATCTTGTATTGCTTCTTCAAATTTCTTTGGTTCTATTTGAGACAGAAAACTTGAATATACTGCTGCATTCTGATTTCTGCTCCTTGTCTGAACACCTTGTCTTGGATCTCCAATGATCAGCTCCACTGGATGATCTCTTAGATGCCTGTTGGCTGGAGGCATCCTTACTTCTGGTTGTACTTCTTCAGCATCTTCATTATGCTGAGTTCCTTGTACTTCTTCAGCTTCTGGTACATGTAGTTCTCCCCCTGGACATGAGCCATCTTCTTCTTCTTGCTGTCTTGCAGCAGGTACATCTTCCATGGTTAGCTTGTCCATCTTCTTAGAAAGACCTGAGGGGCTGCACACACTACTAGACAACTCATTGTTAATTAGTTGTGACTCATCAAAAACTACATGCACAGACTCCTCTACAACTTGTGTAGTCAAGTTGTAGACTCTATAAGACTTACTATTACTGCTGTACCCAACAAACACTCCCTCTTGGGATTTGGCAGCAAACTTAGTTAAGTAAGTCTTCCCATTGTTAAGTATGAAGCATTTACAACCAAAAATCCTGAAATAGGATAGATTTGGTTTCCTGCCTTTCACTACTTCATAAGGGGTCTTGTTTAACCTTTTAGTGATGGTAGCCCTATTTATCACATGGCATGCAGTGTTTACTGCTTCAGCCCAGAAATATTCTGGCAGTGATGAATCACTTAATAGAGTTCTACCAGCCTCAATCAAGGTTCTATTTTTCCTTTCAGCAATGCCATTTTGCTGAGGTGTTCTAGGTGAAGAGAATTCTTGAAATATCCCATAGTCTTCACATAATTTTGTCATGCTTTCAGATTGAAACTCTGTACCATGGTCACTTCTAATTTTGACCACTGTACAGTTTAATTCATTCTGAATTTGCTTAACAAAACTGTGGAAGACACTAGGTGTTTCAGATTTCTGCTTTAAGAAGAACACCCAGGAAAACCTTGAGTAGTCATCAACAACTACAAAGGTGTAGACCTTCCTACCTAAGCTGTGAACTGGCATTGGACCAAATAGATCCATATGCAAGAGGTATAAACACCTCACAGCATCCTTGTTGTCAATGCTTCTAAAGGTGGATTTAGTCTGCTTGCCCTTTTGACAAGCTGAGCAAATGCCATCTTTGACACACTTTACTTGAGGACCATTCCTCACTAACTCTTTACTAAAGAGTTTGCCAATAGTCTTGTAATTTAAGATGAGCAAGCCTCTTGTGCCACTTGACACATTGAGAGACTGTCTCATCAGCTACAAGACAAACTGGAGAACTATTGTTCTCAACCATAATGTCTAAACAATAGACATTTCTCTTCCTATAACCTGTCAAAATGATCTCTTGATCACTTGACCTCTTGATATGACAACCATTTTTAATAAATGAGATGTCATACCCTACATCACTTAATTGACTTATACTAATGAGGTTATGTTTCAACCCTTTAACATAAGCCACTTGAGTAATGGTAACTAAGTTGGAGGATATGTTACCAAACCCTTTGATGATTCCTTTTTCTGAACCACCAAAGGTCACCTTTGGACCATTCTTGATTGGAGTGAAATCCTTCAGTAGTCCCCTAGTTCCAGTCATGTGTCTGGAACATCCACTATCCAAGTACCATGTAGGGGTATGGCCACTTGGATTCTCCTGCAAAACAAATTAATGAACCTTAGAACCCAAAGTAAACTTGGGTCCTTGGTGATTGTTAGTTTGCAAATTGACATAGCTACCTGCTGTCTTTCCAACAGGTAACTTGCTACTAAACTTGGCACTGGCATTGTGCCAACAGTCCAAAGCAAAGTGGCCAACTTTGCCACAGCACCAACATTCAAATTTGTTGTACCTTTGCTTAGGTACAGACTTGGCTGTCTTAACTACAGCAGTCTTAGTGAATGTTGGGGCTTTGCCCTTGGACTTAGACTGATTCTGAACAGTCCTTGCTGGATTAACAAATCCCACTCCAGTCTTTCCTTTATGATGAACAAAGTCATCAATCAAGGGTAGCACTGATTTAGGTTTTGAAAACCTAGCTACTAGCTCTTTCTCCTTCTGAAGATTAATCTCCAGTTTCTTAATTTGATCATTCTTAAATGCAATGGTACCCATCTGAATCACAGTAATGTGTTTCAGCCTGGCCACTTCATTCAGTTTTTGATCATAATTCTTCTCATAATCTATTGCAGCTGCCTTGAGATCAGCAATTTCCTTAGGCCAAATTTTTGGCTAGGGTCTTGCTTTTCTTATAGGCTTGCAATAGTACTTGATATTCATCTAGGAGTTGATGAATGTCACCCTCAGACTCAGATATATTCTCATCACTTGATGAAGAATACTCTGACTCTGAACTAGAACTGGAATCAGAACTTTGAGTTAAACCTTGTACCTGACTGGGTCCTGGCTGCTCCAGGTTTTTGGTACTTTCAGTCAAAGCCATCAGTCCTTGGCTTTGACAGTCTTCTTGCTCATAGATAGATTCCATGATCTGCATGAACTCTTCTTCTTCTTCAGCAAATAGCCCAATATAGGCTTCAGCATCTTCATCAGTGTCTGAAGAAGACATATCTGAGAGAGTCTTCTCATTCTTTGCAACAAAGGACTTCTCCTTCTTTCCTTTGAAGTGTGTTTTCTTCTTGTCACTGGATTCCTTCCTTCTTTCAGGACAGTCTGCAATAACATGGCCCTGTCTATTGCAGCAGTAACAAATTATCTTGGATCCAGTTGCCTTACTTGTCTTGGTCCTTTTCTTGTCCTTCTTTGAAGGCTTCTTTTCCTGATACTGAACCTCTTTCCCTTTGGAAGATGAAGGTCTAGACCTCCATTGTTTCTTCTTAAGGAACTTCTGAAAATGTCTGGTGAATGCAGCAAAGTCTTCATCACTTTCACTGCTTGTAGATTTTGTACTTTCAGACTCTTCAGATTCTGATTCAACTACCTCTGGAGGAGGAGTTGATGACTTGGTCCTGCTCTTTCTGGGTACATCTGACTTAAAGGCAACAGTCTTTTCCCTGTATTCAGTCCTTGTTGACTTTTCTTCTTCTTTTCTTACTGACAGTTGCATCTCATAAGATAACAACTTGCCAAAAAGTGTGGGAGGAGGAATTTCTCCCAACTTTGTCATTTCTCTGATGGCACAAATCTTGGTGTCCCAGTCTTTGGTTAGGGACCTTAAGAATTTGTCATTCAACTCATAGTTTGTGAACTCTCTTCCATATGACATGAGTTCATTTACAATTCTATAAAATTTCTTGTAGCATTCAGTGATGCTATCTCCTCTTCCTTGCCTAAAACTTTCATATTCTTGATTAAGCAAGGACTTCCTATCTTGTCTTACTTCTTCAGAACCTTCCATATAGACAATGAGGGTGTCCCACATTTCTTTTGCAGTTTTACAGTGAATAAGGTTCTGGAAGGTGGCATCATCAATTGCACTAACTATTATATTCTGTGCTCTTTTGTCCATGGTTGCTAGGACAATCTCATCCTTGGTCATTTCAGAGAAATCCTTTGGAGTCCTCTGATTTGCATCCAATACTGAAATCTTCATGGGCACATATGGCCCTTCTTTGACTGTGATGTATATCCTAGGGTCAGAGGCTTCCATAAAAAGCCTAACCCTCTCTTTCCAGATCCCAAAGATCTCTTTTCTGCATATAGGTAGTTTCATTGAACCCAACTCCTTATGATTCTCTGAAGAACCCATGTTCTTGATTTTCTTGAAACTGTTTCCTGTTTTCTGACTTATACTGAATTTGCCAAACAGGATCTCCTCAGACAGTTAGTCCTGATTTTGAGGAACCTCCCTCTGATACCACTTGAAAGATATGGTACCTAAACACCTAGAGGGGGGGGGGGTGAATAGGTGACCTAATCCTTTTCTAACTTTTGTTTGGCAGTCAACAGTTATAACACAGATTTCTGAATAAGTTATCACAACACACAACAATTCTCAACACAGTACAATCACAGCACAGCAGACACACTAATTTTATAGTGGTTCCCCAATCTTTGGGTACATCCACTTCCCCCTTCGCCTATCTAGCAGTATACTAGATTCGGCCAAACTTCTCCACTAGCTCAGAACCCAACAAGGTTCCTACCTCAGGCCCAAAGCCTTACACTCAGCCAAAAGGCCTACACTCAGCCACCCAGGCCTACACTCAGCCAATCAAAGGCCTACACTCAGAGTTCTTCAACTCCTACACTCAGGCACCAAGCCCTACCCTCAGCCTTTATAAAATAGGCTTACAATCACTCAGATCCAATGGATCTTACAAGTTATAATAGAAATTATAAATGCTAACTCTACAACTCAGAAAAGATGAGAGGAGTTGAGAGTTTCTTGAAGAGTTCTTGGAAGAACTCAGCTTGATCCAAACTGACTTAGCTTTCTTCAAAGCTTCTTGAGTAGAACTGAATTAGTCTGAATCTTCTGCAGTTGATCCTTGATCTCTGCTTCTTGAAATCCAGATGACTCTGAATTGTTCTTCTCAGCCTTAGTTCCAAAGACTGAATCCTTGGATGGAGCTCTCTCTCTCCAACTACTTAGATCTGCAGTTGGACTGCCTGATCTTCTTGTGTTGATCCTCTATGTATCACTTCTTGATTTAATCTGATCAACCCCTTCAGTTATTCTCACAACATGTAATGATAATGAACAACCTTCTATCTCTTCTTCTGTAAACTATGGGTGCCTATTTATAGGCTTCCTTCATGGTAACCGGCTGATCCGGTTTATAACAGACTTTTGACTTCTCTGACAGTTGCTATAGACCGGCTGGATTGGCAGCTGTCATGTCAACCAGTCACTTCTTGAAATTCTGCTAACTGTCAGTTAGTGTCGAGACTTTCTGTTCTTAAGTGTCGACACTTATAGACCAAGTGTCGACACATGTTGTGTAAGTGTCGACACAAGTCTACAAGGTGTCGACACAATTCCTTGTATGTCTCGACACAGTTTCTTCTGCATGTGTCGACACTAAAATTGAGTGTCGACACAAGTACTTGTACTTCATTCTTTATCTGTTATTCTTCTAAGTGTCGACACATCTCCTTTGTGTCGACACATGTTTATGTGTAGAAACTGTCAAGTGTCGACACTGCTTCTTGGTGTCGACACAAGTCTTCATTCTTGATTCTTCAGCTGAGTGTCGACACATTCCCTTAGTGTCGACACTTATACTTAGAATATTTTTTACAATTTCCTGTTCTTTGCTAAGTGTCGACACAGCTCCTTGTGTCGACACTTTCTTCAAGTGTAGAGTCTTCAACTAAGTGTCGACACATTGTGCTGAGTGTCGACACTTTCTTCAAGTGTTGACTCTTCTGATTTTGTGTCGACACATTGTGCTGAGTGTCGACACATTCTTCAAATACTGAGTCTTTAGCTAAGTGTCGACACATTGTGTTGAGTGTCGACACTTTCTTCCAGTGCTGAGTCTTCTGCATAGTGTCGACACACTGTGTTGAGTGTCGACACTTGTACTTGGAATCTGTAGACTTCTGCTGAGTGTCGACACTCACTTCAAGTGTCGACACTTTCTGGTGTAGACACAGCTCTTCTGGGTGTCGACACTTCTGCTAAGTGTCGACACAGCTTTTCTGCATTCTTCTACACTGAGTGTCGACACAGCTCCAAGTGTCGACACTTTCTGACTGGTGTCGACTCTTCTTCCCAGGTGTCGACACAATGACTCCAAGTGTCGACACTGCATGTCTGGGTGTCGACACAAGCTTTCTCAAGTGTCGACACTTTGCCTCTGGGTGTCGACACATGGACTTAGAAATTTTCAGCTTCAGTCCAGTGTATATCTAACCTGCACAAGTAACTCAAACAAACATCAAATACATTCTGATGTATATCATTGAGTTAGGTGAGGCTTCTTCAAATCAGGTACATTTAACCAATGTACCCAACACTATGGAACTTTATGACCACAAGGATCAAACTCCTAGTTGCAGAGATCAAAGAATGAGTTCATACAACAAGGATTCCTGATCAGACAATTATTATTGGATCTATCTCTAGGAATCAGGTTTCACTTACCACAGTAATTTTATCTAAAATTTTTGGATTCATTAATGGAGAAGATGACATGGAATTGTCTAGTTCAGAAATAGATGTTATGCTTGGTAGAATGGGACACATTCAAGGAAACCCTAACCACTCACAGAAGAAAAACTTTTCTATAGAATACAAATTCTTAGCTGATATAGTTGGAAAGGTTATTCTGGGCAAACACACTACCCATGATTATGTGACCAGAAACCAATTCCTCTTAATGAGTGCTCAGGTGGACCAGAAAAATATAAACTGGGGGACAATTTTATTTGATTCAATTAAAATAAAATTAATAAGAAGGATGTAAGTTATGGCGGGATCTTAGGAATTTTCCTGCAGGCAAAGTGTCCAGAACTTTTGGTCTCTCAGACCATTCATATTAATGCTTCCAAGAGACTGACCTCTGCCTTGTTTGGAAGATGGGAGAGGGTAATCCTTAAGCCTCCAAGGGCTGGATCCTCTAGGGTTTCTTCTGAAAGCACCAGGGATGTTGCAGCCACTCTCCAAACCCCAGAAGAGGTTTCTGCTCCTCATGTTTCTTCTCCTCAACCATCCCCACATCACTCACCTTGACCTTCTACACCATCTGCTCTCCAAACAACTTTTCCTAAACAAGTGCCATCATCAAATCCACATGATGATTCTCCAGTTCCTCAGTCACCACTACCACCTAATCTCATTGAAGAAATTACATCCACTTCATTTCATACAAAATCCCCAATTCATCTGTCACCACCTACATCTCCACCACTTTCCTATCCACCTCACTTATCTCTACTACATTTATCTCCACCACATTCAGCTCTACCTCATATATCTCCACCACACTCACCAATACAGGAAATCTTTCCAGATGCAATTTCCTCTGTCATCCCTCCATCATCTATTCCTCAAGCCTTCACTATATGTTCTACTTGTGCTAACAGTTCTATCCCTTCTTCTTCCATTCCATCCTCTGCATCTACTCAGGCTCCATCTGAGTTTTTGTATGTGGATGTTTCATCCATTGCTTTTAATATTCTTGACTTCATCACTCCCATACTCAAGAAGTTGTTAAATGAATCATTAGATCCTATAACAGCTTCCATCTCAGTACTCTCCTCTAGGATTGACTCTCTTCAATATGTCCCTTCTTCTGGGGGCCTAGATTCAGGTCTCCCTGGATTTAGGCAGGGGAGATGCTTTATGAAGAAGTTGCAGTTGCAAAAGCAGTCTCGGCCAGAGCAGTAGAAATAACAGTCTTTGATGTTATTCAGGATACAAAAATGATCAGTTCAGTTGAAGAAGCAGAAGTAACAACACCAAAAATAATTACTATTGGTGATGTTTTTATTAATCCCACAGTTAACTTGCATTCTTTATTATCAGGATTTGATTTACAACATGGTTATGTTCCCAGTTTACCCAACTTACCAGTTTTTGAAGATTTTTCTAAAGCATTAGTATATTACACTGCTCCTATTGATTCAACAGTTTTAGAACAACTGAGATCCAGTCTCAGAATAAAGTCTCCTAGTTCTAATCCAGTTCCTCAGACTGAAATAACTGATAATATAGTAGATATTATGAATCCCCTATGCCAAATCTTGATGATCTTCTTAATGAAGATATGGAAGTGGCAGTTGTTGTAGATAATGTACATACACAACCAGAGGTTCAGGTTGCTGATTGTACTAATTTGTATAGACAGATAGATGATTTATATGATCAGCCTAAAGAGCAGTCTGATGTTAACTCAGAATCTGATGATTCAGAAGATTCTGGATCTAAGAAAAGAAAATTAAAGAAAAAAAAGGCTCCAATCAAGGTTACTCCTCGACCTTCCTCTACTGCATTTTGCATGGATTTACTCTAACTCCAGATCTTCCACACTGGATGAGGTATTCCAAAAATGAGTTGAAAAATAGGAAGAAAATGAGAAGATATTCTACCCTTCAAAATTCTTGGAGGGGACCTCCTCCTCCTCCAGCAGCATGGTCAGCTGATAATGTCTCTTCCTCTCAGATATCTTCTTCATATCATCCTAAATCTTCTAAGGGTAGGCAAGATAAACCTACCAGGTCTGATTCTCACAGTAGCAATAAACAACATACAAAGTAAAGCAGCAGTCAACAACAATCAAGCCAAGAGAGGCCACCCTCTCCTCTATATGATACAGAGTTGGATCTAGTTTACATAATGGCTAGATTTAATGAGAAAGTTGCTCTATCTCAAATTAAGAAAGTCAGGGCAGAAGGAAAGGACACCTCCCAGTTCACTACTATGTCCTCTTACAGATAGAAGGGGCTTGAAAGATATCAGAAGAAAAGTTTATTCAATGTTGATAAGTATACGAGTCTGCATCCAGAGGCATTTGTTCCAAGAACCACCTCTCTGAAAATCATAGGTTCTCAAGACCTAACAATGAGCAAAAGGGAATTTGAAGATCTAAACAGAAAGCTAATTTTCACCTAATCATCTTCAGATTCTCCATCAGCAGCTCCTCAAAAAGACTTCAGATTCTCCATCACCTAACATACATGATATCTGGTCTAATAGCAGTAAGATATAGGAGGGAGCCAACTATCCCTCTATACAAAGTTTCATCTACAGGTTTCCCTGCATCATCTTTGCTAAGATATACACTTATCCCCATTGAAGTTCTCATGGTAGTGGATGATTCCATACCATACTTTCTTAATTAACTCCAGGTGAATTTAGACTGGGATATGGACAAGCCATCTTCAGTCTGTCTTACTTGGAGACCCAAGAAGAACTTAAGTTCTCTCATACTGCTCATTTCAAATTTCCCTTGCATAAGTTTTGCAAACTTTCTACAAGGTTACTTTCAGTAGACCCAAATATTATGTCATCAACATATATTTGGACTAGGATAATCTTTCCTTTGGATTCCCTAAGGAATAGAGTCTTGTCTATTTCTGTTGGGTATTGTATCCACGATTACCTAGATTTGAGGAAGCCCCCTGTCAAGCTAAGATGAATTCACAATGTATTTGATGAAACATTTTAAGTTGTACTTGCAGTACCTCCACACTAAGTGCACACCAATGTCAGGGTGCAGTAGGTCAATATACACGGGTCTGCACGACGTAATCCCTCGTTGAGCAGATCAGTGTGTTGGCCTATGTGTACTCTCTCTATTGGAGTGCACTTACTTTCAAGTATAGGGTCGCTCATATGCAAGAGAAGACAAGGAGCACAGAGGATCAAGGAGCAACTCCTGGGGTGGAAGACGAAAAAATCTTCCAAGGCAAATTCGACGAGAATCACCAAGTGATTCTCGCCGATTCGGCGAGAATCACTAGTGATTCTCGCCGAATCGACGAGAATCATTAGTGATTCTCGCCGACTCCTTCTGGCCATCTCAAAATGGTGCCAAGTAAGATTCAGCGAGAATCACTTGTAATTCTCGCCGAACCAGTGGCCAAGGAGCTCATGTATACAAAGTAAAATTCGCTGAGAATCAATAAGTGATTCGACGAGAATCACAAGCGATTCTCGACGAATCGACGAGAATCACTTGGTGATTCTCGCCGATTCATCGAGAATCGCCTGCGATTCTCGCCGAATTTTCCTTGGCATTTTCTCTGGAAGTTCCTGAACCAGATTCTGCCTTTGAACCAGTTTGAACCGGATTTCGGGGTTATACCTGTGGGTCCCACAACGGTCAAATTTGTTGTATCTACAGGGTATAAATACATGGGTATTTTGAACAGTAAAATCCACGGATAAGAGAGAAAGAAAACCGAGCCGCGACGTAACCCTAAATTCGCGAAATCGCTTCGCTCCGCCGCCGCCGCTCGCGTCAAGTGGTCGCCGCTGCTGATCGCTCTTCTTCCCGATCTCCGGTGATAGAAGCTTAGCAAAGCGTGAGTCTCACGCGTCTATCCGGAGATCTCTTGTCTCTCGATTTGTTGACTGGGAAAAACTCCCCCGTCCGAATCGATCGAGACGACTGATCCTAGAGTGACCGTTGGTAGACCTAGCTTGCTTCGCTACGAAGTTTAGATCTCCAAGTTCAGCAGCCACTCTTCATCGTAGCCGCCGATCCCGAAGCTAGCCGCCGCTCGTGTGCCGCCGCCGGTTCCGGGGAGATCTTCTCCAAGAGAGACCGAGGTTGTAGACTCTTCATCAACTTCAAGAACACGTCGTCGAACGAAGAGGAACACCGTAGTCTCCAAAAGAAGTTTGTATCTCGTGTACATTCTATATTTTCTTTTGTTGTAAAGGAACTTTTGTTCCGTATTGTAAGGGTTGGGTGCAACCCGTTTTGTGGGAGTGTTGACTCTCACGTGTGGAAGGGCTCCTTCCGTTAGTGAAGGGATTGGATTTCAATCCCGTTGGAGAAGTGACCGAGTCGTCCCTTGTTGGGGAGATAGGTCGAAGGGGGAAAGTGGATGTACCCAAGTCGGGGAACCACTATAAATTTGCTGTGTATTCTGTGTGCTGTGCTTGTTGCTTTTATTGTGCAGGTACATCCGTAAATTCCGCAAAAGAACCACACGTCACCTATTCCCCCCCATAGGTGCACATAGCTGACACTAGGTGGACTTTCAAGTGGTATCAGAGCCAGGTTGCTCTTCAAAAAGGTTAACACCTTGAGTAGAATCCTGCCACCAGTGTCAGAAGCATGGATCTGGATTATGACGTATTGCCACTCAAACTCCCTGCATGCACAAAGGATTATTATCCCATCTGGAGGATGAGAGTGTTATTTCACCTGGATGCCATCGATCCACGAGCATCCCTCATCCTGGAAGAGGGTCCGTTTATCCCCATGAAGACCTCCGACTCTGGGATCCAAGTGCCCATGGGCATTGCTGAGATGTCTGAGATGGAACTATCTCTATTTCACTTGGACGAGAGGATTCGACAAATTATCATGGATGTCTGGTCTGGAGCCTCTCGCTCTAGATTGGAAAAATGTACAACGGCTAAATCTCTGTGGATGATGATCTCAGAGCTGATGGGGGGGGGGGGGGGGTCAGAGAAAGCTGAAATATGCTGCCAATCAGAGGATGAGGCGTATGTGGGGGTCCTCACTTCTGAAGATGAATGCAAGGATCCTTCGGATTGCATCAGAGCTCCAGTATCCTTGTCAGAGACTGAAGAAGATAGTGAGGAAAACAGCTCCGACGAGGACGAAACATTGGTCACTGATTCTAATGACAATAACTCAGATGAGAAGGTATCATCTTCATCCTGCCCCATATCTTTCGACTTTTCTGAAGACAGAAACTGCTCTCCTCCAGAAAATACTGATTCCCTGAAGAGAGCCCTTCAGGAAAGCAATCTACTTGCTGAGGAGCAAGCTCGAGAGATTGCTCGACTGAAGATCTTGTTGGTTCTCCAATTGGCGTCCAACAAGGTCAAGGACTCTAAGATCTCAGCTCTAGAGAATAGTCTAGATAATGAGAAACGTATAGTATCTAACTTTTCCAAAGTTGATGCTATAAAGAGAAAAAAAGAAACCGGGTGGATCTCCCGGATTATCCAGGGATGGAGAAATGGGGAAACGGTGTTCCGACCTCCCACTCCAAGCGGGAAGGCAACTCATCATGCCTTCAGGTATGACCACAGGAATAATCGTGGTCACTGCAAGGGTGATTTGTCCCCATGTGGAAACGTCCATAGTGCAAGAGGCGTCATGGCCACCCATGAGGAAATACCTAAGGCTCATTCTGAGCCCTTTGTATTCACGGCCACTGCCACAACAAAGTGTGGATCTGCATGTCCTAGTTCACAGAAGAATTCTCTCCATTCGAGGACACGGGATAGGGAGAATAGAAGTCATGATGTTAGGCGTCATGGAGCCTCATCAAGGAAGATGCCTGAAAGAATGGCACCACCTTCTCGGCCTCATAACGCTCACATCATGCATTCGTTCCACCCTTCATCATGCCTCGATGGAAGAGGAATTTGTGGCAACAAGAATATGCCCTATCCCTTTGAGACCTAGGACCGTGACTACATCAGTCACTAGATCAGGTCGAAAACGGCGATACAACATTCACTCTTGTTGATGCTGCGGCAAAGTGGGACACTTTGCCATTGACTGTTGGCACAACCTCTCTGTGCCCACAGCAAGGGCTTATCCACATTATAGGGACAGAGGCATTCTTCCAGACAGGTTTTCTCAAGGAAGGCAGTTGCATGCTTATGCTAATAGAAACCTAGGACCCAATATGATTTGGGTTCCTAAGGTAAAGTAATTCTGTCTTGCAGGGTAGTCTAGGTCCCCGTGAATACTATGGGAACTAGACAGTAGGTGGGTCAAGGCTAACTTGGAACAAGCGTCGGCAATAACAGATGTGCTACCTGTTGAGCATACTCACTTTAAGCTACTAATATGTTCTACCTGTGGGACTAAGACGATGACTCTCCAAATCCCAGGTAATTTTGATCAGTTCAAGGACTTGTGTCATGATGCATCCTCATTCAAAGTAAATATATATATATATATTTCTATCCTTGTGTATACGTATACTTATGCTTATCACGAGGCATGCAAACCATTACACATCAATAAAAGGTTAACGAAGATATGTCATTGCGAATTTCGACACATCACAATTGACATCAAGAAGTGTCTGGAGAAGTCTCGCTCAAATCCGAATAGATTGTCATTATAATGAACATGTATTTATTAATCTTGTATTAACTTGACATTCGAAGAATTTGAAAATGGTGCAATGCTTCCCAAAGTAGTCAAGAAAAACATCAATATATACTCCGAATCCCGCCGACCCATTTTATATCTCGCCGAATTAGACAAACGGTATTATAAACCAAATTAGACAAATCCCGCCGAATCCCGCCGAAGGAGCTCGCCGACCGCTCGCTTCCTTAAGTATCATGCGGCATCAGAAATCTTCTTATCCCCAAATCCCGACGACTTATATAAATCCCGCCGAAAGACTATCTCCGCCTGTTCGCCTTCCTCACGACTCGCGCAAGAGAACACCCGACGACCCTCGCGCAAGAGAACTCCCGACAACTCGCGCAAGTGCACTTCCGCGGATTCGCTGAACAGCCCTCCGACGCTCTCGTCGAAGTGAGCAAATCGCCGCTGTGTTTCCATCTTCTTCCCGTGAGACTCTAGCAAGGCCGAACCCCACAGGATACTCTTCCATCCACCGAAGATCTTCCCGACGCTCTTCAACTCCCTTGCGTGTAAGCCCTTAGGTAACCTCCTCCTCAATGGCTCCAAGGCCGAACCCCAAGTGATGCCTTCTTTTTGAATGTTCACTAATGCTTAGAGTCGGGATTCTTTCTAGATCCTCAATGGCTCCAAGGACGACTGCAGGCTTGATTTCTAGTTGCGAGCTGGTTCGCACTGGTTTTTCTCATGCCTCGGACGAGTTCCGAAATATCATTCTAATGCTCGAAGAGGCTGGGCTAACCTTCGTCTTGGAGCATCCTTGCAAAGTCCTAGATAAAGAAGTGCTGGAGTTCTTCTCTACCGCAAGACTCCGAGACAGAGACTCCGTCATCAAAAGCAAGGTGGCTGGGACAAAAGTAAAGATGTCTGCCAGTAAGCTAACTCGCTACCTGCAGCTTTCAAGTTCGGAGCAGGAAGACTATCTGGAGGATGAGGACAAAGCCAGAACCCTCTTGTTCTGCGGTCTACCAGAGGCACTCGATCAGTAAAGAGAAAAGAGATGAATGAAGAAGGGAAGCTCCTATCTGACATCATAGGAAAAGTACTCATCTGCAAGCCAGGCTCCCATGATCATATCTCCGGAGATATGTTCAAAATTCTCATAGCTGTGGTCTGCAGAAAGAGGTTCAACTGGGGGGAGTTGCTGTTCCAAAAGATCAAGGACACTCTGGGCACT
Source organism: Platanthera guangdongensis (assembly GCA_039583875.1). Taxonomy (NCBI): domain Eukaryota; kingdom Viridiplantae; phylum Streptophyta; class Magnoliopsida; order Asparagales; family Orchidaceae; genus Platanthera; species Platanthera guangdongensis. The sequence continues at coordinate 40,995,222 of CM077147.1, forward strand.
CCAAGCTTCGGCCGCATCATCAGTCTATATCTCAACCAGCTCAACGGAGACAAATTCGACATGAGCAAAGGAGTTCCTCTCCATTACTTGAAAAAGATGGATGCTACTGTGTTTGATCGATGGGAGCGGCGTATCGGGCAGCCTGCTGTGGAAGAGCACGAGGAAGTATCTCACGCAGCATCCCCCGGTGAAATTCCTGATAATGTGACTGCAGGAATCGAGGGGAGACTCTACCCTCTCATATGGATATAATATCTGACATCGCCCAGGTGGCCAGGGATGCGGTGGCCGAAGTTCATGAAGAAAGTGAACCTGGGTTGGAGGATGAGGAGGTCTTGAACAGAAACACACAAAGAACTGAAGCTGAAGCACTGGACACTGCTGATCAAGAAGTGGAAGAAGCTGCTGATATGGATGAATTTTTGGATGAGGACGGAGAGGACGATGAGAATGAGGACCATGAAGTGTTGGAGACTCCGGATCCCGTTGAACCTCCATCTGATAAGTCTGCACCAGTGGAGGGGGAGTTTGATAAACCTCAAGAGGCCGCCAACATTCCTTCTATAGAGGCTGTGATTGTATCCAGCTCTACCGATGCATCTGCTGCAGAGCACGAGCAAGGGCAAGAAGTACCTCAGACCATACCGTTGCGAGATGAGCTGGCCACTCACACCATCAATGTCATTCAAGGAATAGTGAACGAGCTTAAGGATTCTTTTGATACAGCTCAGAAAACACTGCTGAAAAAGATCAAGACTTCTGAAGATCTCATGCTTAAAAATATGATAGAGATCAACCATAAACTGGATGTGATGGAGAAGAAATTCGAAGAAAAGTATAAGCGGCCGGCGAAGCTGTCACACTGTTAATGGCCGGCTTGAAAAAGAATACTGATACTCTGGCTGTTGTCAATCAGAACGCACACGTTGTAGCCAACAATATTCAGAAATTTGATGTAATATGGTCACTTTAAATGCAAATCAGCAGGCCATAATCACTGAATTCAGCAAGACAACTAAGCATATTGATGACT
>CM077147.1:41621754-41644816 GCA_039583875.1 Platanthera guangdongensis
GTAAATTCATGCGAGTGTAGTTTCCTAAGGCCTTTTTATGTTATCTACTTAACTTTAAGATCCCTAGTAGTAGGTTTAGGACCCCTAGTAAAATCTGAAGAGAGAGGGAGAGGGTTGGTTTGATCCAACGGTTCTTGATCAAATCTCTGAAATCCGACGGCCGCCTAATTTCCTTCCAATTTCGAACTCATGCTATTTGCAGACCTCAGTATTTCTTTATAATATGGTATAGATATATGTATGTATCTATATATATATATACATATATATGTATATGTATATATATGTATATATATATATACAAGCTGTCGTGCACGTGGGACCCCGTGCGAGCAACATTCGTCGTGGGTGCGAAATTTGTCGAGTGGGAGACATTGGTCGTGGGCGACGACATTGGTCGGGGGAAGCGACATTGGTCGGGCGGGGACATTGGTCAAAGGCGGCAACAATGGTCGGGGGCAGGGACACTGGTCGGGGGCGGCGACATTGGTCGGGGGCGGCGACATTGGTCGGGGGCGGCAACATTGGTCGGGGGCGGCGACACTGGTCGGGGGCGGGGACACTGGTCGGGGGCGGGGACACTGGTTGGGGGCGGGGACACTGGTCGGGGGCGGGGACACTGGTCGGGGGCGGGGACACTGGTCGGTCGCGGAGACACTGGTCGGGGGGGGGGGGGACATTGGTCGGGGGAGGGGACATTGGTCCGGGGAGGAGACATTGGTCGGGGGGTGGAGACATTGGTCGGGGGCGGCGACATTTGTCGGGGGCGAGGACATTGTTCAGAGGCGGGGATATTGGTCGGGTGCGGGGACATTGTTCGGGGGCGGGGACATTGTTTGGGGGCGGGGACATTGTTCGGGTGCGGGGACATTAGTCGGGGGCGGGGACATTGATCGGGGGCGGCGAAATTGGTCGGGGACGGTGACATTGGTTGGGGGCAGGGACATTGGTCGGGGGTGGGGAATTTGTCCCACATGAATTTAAATGTAAGCATGGGTGTGAACAAACACAACATTTAGGAACCGTAAACAGAGCATATCAAATATCAAAATAAATGATTATAAGAACAAATGAAATAAAATTGGAGAACAGTAGAGTCGCTTATTAAAAAATATTGTCGCAAATCTTCAACAACCTCTCTGCAATTATGGATTGTGTTTTTTAACCGAACTTAGGTGTTTCCATAAAAAACAAAAGGAATACACACCTGAAATATGTCACCCAATACTTGGAAGTTATATGGTATGAGTCCTCACCTCCAACCTGCAATGCATTATGAAGAAATGTGATGTGATTCTAGCTCAAAATAATTTCACAGTTGGTTTCCTCAATCAAGATGTGAGCATAGATGTTCATTGAGGAGAAAGAAAAGCTCAACGATAAAATCAATTCCTGTATGAGCATATAACATTTCAAAAACTAAAGTAGAAGAGGAGCAGTACAAAACAATAGTTTGAATATAATCTAAATTTGTATGAACCTCAAGTTGACCCTGATCATAGCCTTCAGTAAAATGAAGCGCTAAACAATTTGTTTAGCATTACAACATTGCATGGTGGGACAGATGGTGAATTTTTGTTCAAACCCGGCTCGGTTATGACGCTTATAACACTGTAAGAACATCAAGTTGTCATTACGTCTCTGTCAAACCACTTTATCACGCATTGGGGAAGTAGATTAAACTCGGCTCCGTTTGGCACTCTGTAGGGGCAGGGACACTCTGCAGGGGCGGGAACATTCGACTGGGGAGGGGACACTCGTCGGGGGCGGGGACACTCATGGGGGGTAGGGAAATGTAAAACTACAGAATAAAAGCAGAATCACACTCCTAAGCCACAAAAACTCAGAGATCCTTTTCAACCTCAAGTGTATAATAGGAAATGTGCTCTAAAAGTGTACAAACACTGGTTGAAAGCTGAAAGTGTTTCGTCAAGTGTAACGCCCATGGATGTGAAAGAGAATACGTGGTTGTATGCACATATATTTTGTCTGAAATGACGTCCTTTTGTGGTCTGATCGGTGTAAAGTGCCAACAACGGTGGGGGGACAGGAATGGCAGGTAACATTACTTTACCAAGTTTACAACATAAAGTTTTTGTTTCTTTGTGGAATAATCGAACTGCACAATGAGGGCAAATGGTTGGTTGTGGGAGCTGGAAGACGCGGACGTTGTCGGAGGAACGGTAATTTCTTGCAATGTTATGACGTCCTGTCCGCGAAGTGGGCGCAGAACTGCCATCTTCAATTTTATTCGGTTGATTTGAAGGTTCTGGATGTGTTGGTTGGACTTCCACTCCCGATGGTAAAGTCAACGTTGAGCGCGATTGTGTTCGTCTTGCATTCAGTGCGCTCTATTGTTCTGCAGTCAATGACCGTCTCTAATTACTAACACGCACTCGGGTTGACTCTCGAGTTTGCTCAGTTGGTGTTGTCGAAGTTGAAGGCCTCCCTCTTTTATGTTGGAGTGGTCCACCCTGGTTTGGTAACGACGACTCACCTTCAGTTTGATGTTGGTCTGCCTCAGACTGATTTTGATCTTCTATCTGCGAAGTTCCGGCAGAAGGATTATCTTGAATTTCATTCGGTTGATTTGGAGTTTCTGGCTCGTTGGGTTGGACTTCCACGACCGATGATAAAGTCAACGATGAGCGCGATTGTGTTCGCCTTGCATTCAGTGCACTCCGTTGTTCTGCAGTCAATGACTGTCTCCAATTACTAACACATACTCGGGCTGACTCTCGAGTTTGCTCAGCGGTTGTCGTCGAAGTTGAAGGTCTCCCTCTTTTACGTTGGACTGCCCCGCCCAGATTTGGCAACGACGACGCCTCAGCATGATTTTGATTGGCCATCTCAAAGTGTCTGCAATGTGATGTAATAAACTCATGAATTATCTATTTTCTTCCAGACATGTAATTGTTTTTTGTGTTTGATGAAGTACCACTTGGTTAAAAGTAAACTAATTTATTTACATAGACGGGTACACGGGGCAATGCCCCTACGACGAAGCGTGACCGTACCAGGCCTGCGAGGGAAATTACTAACCTATATTTGTCTTATTTTATGCTTGTCTCTAACTTAAAAGCCTCAAAGATACTAATCGACCCGTGCGTGATGAACCCGTGCGTGATGACATTTCTATGAATGATGCAAGATCATGAGACAATTAAACACTACAATCACATTATTGAAGAAGACATAATCAGCAATCAATACTAACATAGCACAAAATAAAAACAGATTCACATTCAAAGATTCACATTCTCTTAATATATTGTATGAATTAGAAAATTGTCATTCTTTTAACAATAATTCTCTTAAATTTTGAAAGTGCAATACTTCAAACATATGTTTAACTGAAGAAATACGTCGAGACATGGGAACTTGTTTACAACATTTACACAGCATTTACATAGCATTTGACAAGCCAATAAAGATACCAAATATTAAATTTAGGGCAAAAAATAATGTAATAAACTCATGAATTATCTGTTTTCTTCCAGACATGTAATCATTTTTTGTGTTTGATGAAGTACCACTTGGTTAAAAGTAAACTAATTTATTTACATAGACGGGTACACGGGGCAATGCCCCTATGGCCAAGCGCGACCGTACCAGGTCCGCGAGGGAAATTACTAACCTATATTTGTCTTATTTTATGCTTACCTCTAACTTAAAATCCTCAAAGATACTAAACGACCCGTGCGTGATTAACCCTACATTTCTATGAACCCTACAACATTTACATTTCTATGAACCCTACAACATTTACATTTCTATGAATGATGCAAGATCATGAGACAATTAAACACTACAATCACATTATTGAAGAAGACATAATCAGCAATCAATACTAACATAACACAAAATAAAAACAGATTCACATTCAAAGATTCACATTTTCTTAATATATTGTATGAATTAGCAAATTGTTATTCTTTTAACAATTATACGAATATACAATAATTTACAAAAAAATATATCATAATAACTTTCTAATCAAATAATATTATGAACAAACTCATGATTAAACAAAAAACATTAATAACTGGCAGGGAACAAACTCACTAACAACCTCAAAACAATGGTTTATTGTTTTTATTTTTTGAAAGTGCAATAATTCTAACATATGTTTAACTGAAGAAATACGTCGAGACATGGAAACTTGCTTACAACATTTACACAGCATTTACATAGCATTTGACAAGTCAATAAAGATACCAAATATTAAGTTTAGGGCAAAAAATGTAGGACATTTAAGGGTATAATGCTTTTAAAGGAAAAAAATTTGGAGAACTCAAGCTTTAGAAAAGGAGAGGCAAAACTCTGAGGCTTGATGTTGTACGATAGGTGAGATAAAGCTTTAGCCACTGTAAAAGAAAAAACGACTAATTGCGAGGGATTCACCCCTATACTAACTTTGTAGACATCTCAAGATTTGAAACCATCAGAGAAAATAAAAATGATATTATTTTGTAATAAGTCTAAGAAGAGAATAAAACAAACAAAAATTGGAGATGAATGCCATCTCCATTCGGTGTTAATCGCTCCCACGACAGATAACTATCGACTCAAATAAAGTATGTTGGGAATGATCGCGTATTTAAAGAGGCTATTGATTTATCCTCGTTTACTTTATTGCTTAGCAAAGACTTTTGTTGATTAGGAAATAATAAGACTAAGTATAATAAGAAAATTACCATAAGCTATTTATGTACTTAGAGAAATCTATGCAAGTTTTGAAAAAAAAAATAATTCATGGTCTTTTCAAAGAGCTGATTCGAAGGCTTTCAATAAAGAAATTAATCATGAATACCAACTAATAAATGTGGATTTAGAAGGTCCTAAAAGCTCTAAAAATTCTTATTTTTCTACAACAAAAGCAAGAAATCAAAACAAACAGAAATTGGAGATGAAAGCCATATCCATTCAGTGCTAATCGCTCCCAAGGCAGATAACTATCGACTCAAACAATGGTATGCTGGGAATGATGTAGTCTTTAACAACACCAATGTTTCACAAAAATTAGCTAGAACCCAAAATTCCAAAAATATGTTGAAATATCAAAAATCGGAAGAAATTTCTCATGAGTAACGAAGGGGAACTTTTTAAATACAATGGGGGATGGATCACAAAAGAGTTGCTTCTTCATCCCCCCCTGAACTACCACAAAACACAGATCAATGACAGAGGAAGACAACCGACAAGAAAATTCCATTACAGAGAAGCATGCCTCACATAAAAAAACACTCTCATAAAGCAACCCTTATTTCGATCTATTTATTGAATGCACATCTATTTATTGGTCAAACGCTCACACTGAAAGTGGGGTAGTTTTATTGAATGCACATGTACCTACAGATAGGGCGTGGGATATGTGATCATGTTCCGTTCAAGCACATTTGCATTTGAATGGCTTTTGAATTAGCTGTGCCTATTTAACATAGTTTTGAATTAAGCACTCCTTTTATAATGATTTAGGGTTAGTTTTCCCTAAACTAAAGCTGAGATATTTTTTCAAGTACCATTTTCAGCTTGACATGTGATTATCAGCTTGAAAAGTGTTCGACTGTTATGCCTAAAAATCAAAATGAGAATGAAAATTGTAAAATACATATCCTGCGCTGAAAATGGTAAAACACATAACTTGCACTGGTGGTGAAGATGTCATAAAACACATTGCTGAACATTGCTGAACATTGTTAAACAGGGAATCAATGGAACTTGAAAAAGTGCTTGAAGAAAGCGAGAATGGAGAAAGGGAAGATGTTGAGCTCATACCTTTACTGCGGAAAAGTGAGCAAGCCAGATAACAATTGCAGAAATGACTGTGAAGGGGGAGTTGGTGGGAGACGTTGGAAGGGGGGCGAGTAGGAGTTCTGTAAAACCAAAAAAGCTTAGATCCTGAAATAACGGGGCAGCATAAATGAGGTTCGGGAATGCGTTTACCTATGGAGTGCAGTGGCGTTGAGGAGAGAAGTGGACGGGTGGCGAAGCAGCCGAGGATGAGTTGTGGAGCAACCGTGGAGGACACCGCTTAAGCTTGCCAGAAGGAGGAAGATAAACCTAAAGAGGAGGAAGTCAAGTTGTGGCAACGGTAGAGGAGGACTGGCACAAAAGATAGATCTAAAGCGGCGTCCAAGAATGTTTCTGGATGAGGGACGACGTAGATGAGGGATTCAACGAAGCATCTCCACCTTCGGCTCTTCTTGCGGGAGCTCCGTCGAGGGATTGGGAAGGGTCGAAATGGCGAGAGATGAAAAAGGAAAAGGTAAAAAAGCTATCGGAAAACGAACGATCCGTGGCTCTCGCGTATATTGATCTGCCGCCTTTCATTGTTATTATCGTGTGGTGGGAATAGTTTGATCTGTGGCTCTGGTTATAAACGATTGGTGACCTTTGATTGTTTTAGATGAGTGTTGGGTATTGTTGGCAGGAAGCATCAAATTGGGGAGGGCATTTTTGGAAATATTAATGTTACACCACAACTAAGGATAGTTCGGCTACAATCTCTTACTCAATGAGCTAAGCTCTGCGAGTTAGGAGACTATGTATGTGCGAGTATGTGAGTAAATTCATGTGAGTGTTGTTTCCTAAGGCCTTTTTTATGTTATCTACTTAACTTTAAGATCCCTAGTAGTAGGTTTAGGACCACTAGTAAAATCTGAAGAGAGCGGGTTGGTTTGATCCAATGGTTCATGATCAAATCTCTGAAATCCGACGGCCACCTAATTTCCTTCCAATTTCGAACTCATGCTATTTGCAGACCTCAGTATTTTTTTATAATATGGTATAGATATATGTATGTATATACATATACGTATATACATATATATATATATACTCCTGCGGAGTGTCGGCTACAATCTCTGACTCAATGTGCTAAGCTCTGCGAGTTAGGCGACTATGTATGTGCGAGTATGTGAGTAAGAGTAAACGCGAGCAACAATGAGGCGAGTATGAGCGATGTCCGCGTGCGAGTAAGAGCATGTTGAACTCTCGACCTCTCCGAACCTATGTATATATATGTATGTGTGTGTGTGTGTGTGTGTATATATATATATATATATATATATATATATATATATATTATATATATATATATATATATATATATATATATACATATATATACTTGCGCAAACCTGTTTCCTTTATGCTGTTTCATCACAAGACATTTGTTAACTTGAAAGATCAACCCTCTATCGATACGGAAAGTCAGCATTCGACCTGTTCCTCTTAAATAGCCCAGGGCATACGATGAGACGATGCCTCAGGATTTAAGCGTCCTTTTAAGACCGAGCCCCTGCATTGACGGACGATATCAGCTCCCCCTTGCAAGTCAGCCTAGCTACCCCCGATCTCATCTCTCCTCCGACTGGAGGAACTATCAGGAACAAGCCAAGAAGATAACCTCCCAGACTCAAGAAAAGGGCCAACCCCATCAAGTGCCTCCTTGTGTATTTAAACGTCTTAGTTACACCCCAAGCAGGATAACCTGCGCGGGGAAAAATGAATGCAGGCTTGAGGGATGAGGTTAACCTTGAGTGCGTCCTATAGGACCCTCAGAGGGATTTTACCCTTCGCTCATTCACTAGCATTCGAGGTCAGGCGGACTGACTTGAAAGCGATCTCCACGGTTGGGTTGGGGAAACGAGCCTTTGACCTGTTTCTCCTGGATAGCCTAGGGCGGACAATGGGACGATGCCTCGGGATGTAAACGCCCTTATAAGACCGAGCCCCTGCATTGACAGTCGAGTTCAGCTCCCCACTTGCATGTCGGCCTAGCTACCCCCGATTGCATCTCTCCTCCAACTGGAGGAACTATCAGGAACAGGTTTGGATGCCAACCTCCCAAATCAATAAAGAAGATCGTTGTCTTTTTGGAATTTCTCTCCTTTCTCCTAGATATTGATGCATTTGACTCCTTGGCAATCTCTTAAGCAACAGGGCAAACTACCTCAACATCAATTGAAGTCCTCGAGTCGTCAAGTTATCATAAGTTTGAGTCCCTACACGAGCTCCTCTCTTGCATATCGACCATCAACCCCCTCGGGTGAAGAAAGTTCCTCTTTGGAGTGATGTCGTAGTCCGTGATATCTGTGCGGGCTTCTCCCCTGCAGACCGACTACTAGCCACCCAAGTCGACTATTTCTCACCCCCAGTTGAGCTTGGCTCCTGCTGGGCGTCGACTGATTTACACCACCAGTTGAGCTTGGTTCCTGCTGGGTGTCGACTGATTCAAACCCCCAGTTGCGCATGGTTCCTATTGGATGTCGATTGATTCCCACACCCAGTTGAGCTTGGCTCCTGCTGGGTGTCGACTGATTCCTACCCCCAATTGAGCTTGGCTCCTACTTGGTGTCGACTGATTCCCACCCCAGTTAAGCTTGGCTCCTGCTGGGTGTAGACAGATTTCCACCACCAGTTGAGCTTGGCTTCTGCTGGGTGTTGACTAATTTCCACCACCAGTTGAGCTTGGCTCCTACTGGGTATCGACTGATTCTCACACCTAGTTGAGCTTGGCTCCTGCTAGGTGTCGACTGATTCCTACCCCCAGTTGAGCTTGACTCCTGCTGGGTGTCGACTAATTCCCACCCCCATTTGAGCTTGACTCCTGCTGGGTGTCGACTGATTACCACCCCCAGTTGAGCTTGGCTCCTGCTGGGTGTCAAATGATTTCCACCACCAGTTAAGCTTGTATCTTGCTGGGTGTTGACTGATTGCCACCGCCAGTTGAGCTTGGCTTCTACTAGGTGTCGACTGAATCCCACCCCCAGTTGAGCTTGGCTCCTACTGGGTGTCGACTGATTCACACCCCCAGTTGAGCTTGGCTCCTGCTCCGTGTCAACTGATTTCCACCACCAGTTGAGCTTAGCTCCTGTTGGGTGTCGACTGATTTCCACCACCAGTTGAGCTTGGCTCCTACTGGGTATCGACTGATTCACACCCCCAGTTGAGCTTGGCTCCTGCTGGGTGTCGACTGATTCCGACCCCTAGTTGAGCTTGTATATATGTGTGTATATATATGTATATGTGTGTGTGTATATATATATATGTGTGTGTATATATATATGTATATGTATGTGTGTATATATGTATATATATGAGTATATATAAATATATAAATATATAAATATATATATATATATATATATTATATATATATATATATATATATATATATATATTTATATATATATATATATATATTGCGGAGTGTCGGCTACAATCTCTGACTCAATGAGCTAAGCTCTGCGAGTTAGGCGACTATGTATGTGCGAGTATGTGAGTAAGAGTAAACGCGCAACAATGAGGCGAGTATGAGCGATGTCCGCATGCGAGTAAGAGCGTGTTGAACTCTCGACCTCTCCGAACCTATGTATATATATGTATATGTGTGTGTGTATATATATTATATATATATATATATATATATATATATATATATATATATATATATTATATATATATATTATATATATATATATATATATATATATATATATACTTGCGCAAACCTGTTTCCTTTATGCTGTTTCATCACAAGACATTTGATAACTTGAAAGATCAACCCTCTATCGATCCGGAAAATCAGCACTCGACCTGTTCCTCTTAAATATCACAGGGCAGACGATGAGACGATGCCTCAGGATTTAAGCATCCTTTTAAGACCGAGCCCCTGCATTGACGGATGATATCAGCTCCCCCTTGTATGTCAGCCTAGCTACCCCCAATCTCATCTCTCCTCCGACTGGAGGAACTATCAGGAACAGGCCAAGAAGCTAACCTCCCGGACTCGAGAAAAGGGCCAACCCCATCAAGTGCCTCCTTGTGTATTTAAACGTCTTAGTTACACCCCAAGCAGGATAACCTGCCAGGGGAAAAATGAATGCAGGCTTGAGGGATGAGGTTAACCTTGAGTGCGTCCTATAGGACCCTCAGAGGGATTTTACCCTTCGCTCATTCACTAGCATTCGAGGCCAGGCGGCCTGACTTGAAAGCAATCTCCACGGTTGGGTTGGGGAAACGAGCCTTCGACCTATTTCTCCTGGATAGCCCAGGGCGGATGATGAGACGATGCCTCAGGATGTAAACGCCCTTATAAGACCGAGCCCCTGCATTGACAGTCGAGTTCAGCTCCCCCCTTGCATGTCGGCCTAGCTACCCCCGATTGCATCTCTCCTCTAACTGGAGGAACTATCAGGAACAGGTCTGGACGCCAACCTCCCAAATAAATAAAGAAGATCGTTGTCATTTTGGAATTTCTCTCCTTTCTCCTAGATATTGATGCATTTGACTCCTTGGCAATCTCTTAAGCAACAGGGCGAACTACCTCAACATCAATTGTAGTCCTCGAGTCGTCAAGTTATCGTAAGTCTGAGTCCCTGGACGAGCTCCTCTCTTGCATATCGACCATCAACCCCCTCGGGTGAAGAAAGTTCTTCTTTGGAGTGATGCCGTAGTCCGTGATATCTGTGCGGGCTTCTCCCCTGCAGACCGACTACTAGCCACCCAAGTCGACTATTTCTCACCCCCAGTTGAGCTTGGCTCCTGCTGGGCATCGACTGATTTACACCTCCAGTTGAGCTTGGCTCCTGCTGGGTGTCGACTGATTCAAACCCCCATTTGCGCATGGTTCCTATTGGGTGTCGATTGATTCCCACACCCAGTTGAGCTTGGCTCCTGCTGGGTGTCGGCTGATTCCTACCCCCAGTTGAGCTTGGCTCATACTTGGTGTCGACTGATTCCCACCCCAGTTAAGCTTGGCTCCTGCTGGGTGTAGACAGATTTCCACCACCAGTTGAGCTTGGCTTCTGCTGGGTGTTGACTGATTTCCACCACCAGTTGAGCTTGGCTCCTGCTGGGTGTCGACTGATTCTCACACCTAGTTGAGCTTGGCTCCTGCTAGGTGTCAACTGATTCCCACCCCCAGTTGAGCTTGACTCCTGCTGGGTGTCGACTAATTCCCACCCCCATTTGAGCTTAACTCCTGCTGGGTGTCGACTGATTACCACCCCCAGTTGAGCTTGGCTCCTGCTGGGTGTCAAATGATTTCCACCACCAGTTAAGCTTGTATCTTGCTGGGTGTCGACTGATTGCCACCCCCAATTGAGCTTGTCCTCTACTAGGTGTCGACTGAATCCCACCCCTAGTTGAGCTTGGCTCCTACTGGGTGTCGACTGATTCACACCCCCAGTTGAGCTTGGCTCCTGCTCCGTGTCAACTGATTTCCACCACCAGTTGAGCTTAGCTCCTGTTGGGTGTCGACTGATTTCCACCACCAGTTGAGCTTGGCTCCTGCAGGGCGTCGACTGATTCACACCCCCAGTTGAGCTTGGCTCCTGCTGGGTGTCGACTAATTCCCACCCCCAGTTGAGCTTGACTCCTGCTGAGTGTCGACTGCTTCCCACCATCAGTTGAGCTCGGCTCCTGCGGAGTGTCTGCTACAATCTCTGACTCAATGAGCTAAGCTCTGCGAGTTAGGCGACTATGTATGTGCGAGTATGCGAGTAAGAGTAAACACGAGCAAAAATGAGGCGAGTATGAGCAATGTCCGCGTGCGAGTAAGAGCATGTCGACCTCTCGACCTCTCCAAACTTATGTGCCTAGCGAGCGACATCAGCAAGTGAGTATGCGAGCAAAATATGAAGAGAAAGGAAGTCAATAGTAAAAATATTTAATATATCAAAAATTTACAAGTTTCAAAAAATTTTCTATGTATCTACAACGTTGAGTACGCGCGGATGAAGAATATCGGCGAACAACTAGAACTCATTGTCGCCAGTATCTGGCCGATATTCCTCATCGCCAATGTCAGTGTCTTCTTCTTCCTCGCCCTTGCCGATGTCTTCCTCCTCACTTTCGCCGCTGCTGCTGCTAATGCTGTTGCCGCTGCAGCTAGATCCTGAAGTCAAGATGGCCGCCGACCATCAACCTAGCGAGGATGATATCCCCCGGCGCCCGAGCATTTCCACGACGTATGGCGACATCTCATCCCCATGAGGGCAGGGCCTCTTGACCGCCATATGTGGGGATTCCTACTATTGCGGCGCATTAGGGCAAGGAGCTGAGGTGCTCGCACGCTCCTCGACGACAACCGCGCGAGTTTCCATCTCGGCGACACGAATCTGGGCAGCTTCTAGATCGGCCATGGCGTTGGCGAGCTTCTGCTCGCATTCTGAGAGCTTCTTCGCAGTCTCAATCTCGACAGTCTGTGAGAATCATCAAACAATCAACAAAAAATCCAGTCCAGATCAGTATATCTCACGGGAGGCGACTCTTACCTCATATTCCTCCAGCGATACAGATTGCATTCTGAGGTCGATCGCCTTCTTGGAAACAACTTTAGCGCCTCGTGCGTCTCGAGCAGCTTCCTCACCGAGAAATGGCCCAGCTCGACTGCCCGCAGAATGGAGCGCGAGGTCAGTTGGGCGAGCTCCTCTGGGCTAAGCTCCACCATGGACTCAACATCATCTTGCCCGTAGATGGCGTGGAGGACGTCGAAGGCCTCACCGTTGTCATCCCAGTCCTCAGACCAAGCATGGATGTCGTTGGTGCTCAACGACACCCGATGCTTGCCAGCGGACCAAGAAACCAGCGTGCAGCCGAAGGCATCCTTACCTTCTCGCCCAAGGTTGTAGTTTGGGTGAAGGTAAGGCGCCAAAACGTCAGCCGAAGATTCCCGGTTCTTCAATAGTTGGAGAGATACTCTGGCCCGGTTGCTCGCATGGTCCGGTGACCTGACCTTCTCCTTCCCCTTTGTGAGCTTCTTCTTCTTCCCAAGTTCTGGCGGCTGGTTGGGGGGCTCTGGGTGTGACGAGGCGACTTCCTTGGCCGGAGGAAGCAGCTTTGATGGGAGCTCGGAGGGTACTGTGAGCATCAAGAGCGAGTTAGCGTGACTTTCTAAATGTCGAGAGGGGAGAACTAGGCGAGTATGATCAAACTTCAAAGACTTACTCTCGTAGTGGTGGATCTCTAAAAGAACATTGACGTTGATTCGCCAATGGATGACGTCGAATCGTCGCCCATGGAAAGCCTCGACTAGCTTCTCACGGATGCCCTCTAAGATCGGCAACAAGAAGGCAATGTCGGTGGGTTGTTGTGGCCTCCCCAGCATGTCGTCGAAGTCGCCGGTGACGATGACCAGGTGCTCTCTCCATCATTGGACTTTGTTCGATGTCCTGACCAACGTGCAGACGTTGATACTGAAGAAGACGATCCCATCCGACGTCGCTGCAAGGGCGAATATCTTCCTGAGGATGGAGAGGTCAAAGGCGATCCTCTCTTCTCGCAAGAAGCACATGAACCCCATGATGATCGCCACACCGTTGGGGTTGATTTGAGCGGGCATGATGCCGAAGTACTGAAGGACCTGGCGATATTCCGGTCACAACGGAAGTCGCAAGCCGACTTCAAAGTGGCGGAGGGATAGTATCAGCCCGCCTTCGATATAGGAATTTAATTGCTCTGTCCGCGCAATGAGTCTTGTAGAGTATCCCTCGACAAGATGCCACTGTCGAAACTCCTCCAAGTCTCGCTCGGAGGTGACAGATTTCTTGAAAGCGGCATCTGTGAAATTCGCAGCATGAGCTTGTCGGCGAGCGCTGGCATCATCTGTTGGGTTTCTCTATAAGGATGGCACAACACTTGTGCACGCAGCGGAAGAATAAAAACATCAAGAAATCCCAAAAGAGATGGGATCGGGCCATGGTAGTTGAATCAAGAAGTTAACATACAACTAGGCAAAAATTACCTCGGTGGCGTTGAGTCACAACTCAACGGAGATGCTCCAAGCTTCGTGTTCTTGCTGGTGGCGAGTTCTACGTGGAATGATATCCACGTCTCTACAGAAATCCACAGGAGCGGGAGAACACCGACCTTTCCGTCGCACGGATAATCGGCAAGGAGAATGACCACACCTTGCTTTTCCACGGACTGCTAGGTCCGCGCCAGGAACAACAACACCAGCGACAATCGCTAGAGAGGGGGAGGTCGACGGAGCGAGCACGGTGGCGGAACGCTTCCGTCGGCGGGATTCGGGATTGGCGGAACGAACGACGAACGGTGGAATGCTTCCGTCGGCGGAATTCGATCGGATCGCCGGAACGAACGAAGAACGGCGGGGTTCGGGATCGCCGGAACGGCGGGATCCGGGATCGGGATCGGCGGAACTCCGATTCGATCAGCTCTCTCTCTCTCCGATTCGATCAGCGCGGAACACTTCCGATTCGATCAGCGAACTGGCGAGAGAGAGATTCCCGAAAACCCTAAGTATCCATTTATACCAAAGGCATAAACAGACTTAGGAATATCGCTATCCGCAGACCACCCAGAAAATTAGGGTTCCAGAATCGGCGAGAATCACCTAGCAGATTCGGTGAGAATCAATCGGTGAGAATCACCTAGGATCGGCGAGAATCACCTAGCAGAATCGGTGAGAATCAATCGGCGAGAATCACCTAGGATCGGCGAGAATCACCTAGGATCGGCGAGACTCACCTAGGATCGGCGAGAATCAGTCGGCGAGAATCACCTAGGATCGGCGAGAATCACCTAGGATCGGCGAGAATTAGAGTACAATACTCGACGATTCACGTCGACCCTCGGTCGACTATTCTTACCAATCCTTCAAGGCAACATTTGCCCAACCCGACGATCCTTTAAGGCAACACTTTGCCCATAACCCCATTCAGGTCGGTGATTGGTAACCTTTACCAACACAGTCAATCATCCAACTTCTCCACATCTCTTATATGCGACCCTGCAGGCTCATATCGCGTTGGCAGTGAGATTACATGTTTGACCACTTCTAGATCACCATGGTAACTCCAACAGTCTCCCACTTGATCTTGAAAGTATTAAATCAAAAACCTCACAAACAATGAGTGGCATCTAGCAATGCATCATTGCTCCCCAAGCAATAAGAGTTTATAACTCATAAGCCTTTATGACCAATGTATCAGCGTTGTCTTTGTCCCTTACATCCGGAAAGAACTAGAGGCATGGACCGTGTCACCCTCGTAATAGCTCAATCCAAGTTTCTTGATCCAGGACGGACTTCCAGAGAATGGTGAGTCCAATATCACATATTGACTCAACCAAGCATGGCCATGCATTTCTCAGTCCAGTTCCATCAAGGGGCCCATGGATGCAACTCCTGTCATACAGGAGGACAAATCTCATATCTGCTCACACACAAACACCCAAATGATTCGTAACATGCCCAACAACCACCCTTATCATCAACCTTTCTCAAGGAAGACTTTAGATGGCATCAAAGCACGCTCTTCCTCACTTGACGAATGCTGTGACTTCAGGTCAAAGGACCACAACACCATTGTCAATTGAGACTTACTCGTGACACGATTGGATGACAATCCACAGAGTAGTCTCAGGTTGGGTCTGTCCAGTACAACTTGTTCACTAACAAGTACCCACGTGATGACTTGATATCACAATATCATGACCTGTGAGAACCAGTCATCAGTCAACGCACATGCTAGCCTTCATGTACCATCATCACCCTTAGCTTCTATGATGATACTCGACCAGGGACCTTTTAAGAATGAAGCTTCAAATAAATCATAGGCTCTCACATTCAAGTCACGTACTTGATGTCCCATGGAAGCGAACATTCTAAGGGTATCTATTATGTTAACATTTAACTATCATATAGAAAGAAAAAAACTCATAATAAAAGAACTTGCCATTAATTGTAAGAGAAAAACTAGGTACACTGTTCATCATATGAACAAATGACCAACAAAATACATGTTTACATGCAATCCACAAGATTCTCACTAGAGTTGATCATTTAGGTATCGTATACCCATCGATCTAGTATGACCATCATACTTTATCTGCGCGAGAGGCTTTGTCAGTGGATCCGCAATATTCTCCTCAGTCGGCACTCTGCAAATGCTCACATATCCTCGTTCGACAATCTCACGAATAAGATGAAACCGCCGAAGTATGTGCTTGGAGCGCTGATGAGATCTAGGTTCCTTAGATTGTGCAATTGCACCATTGTTATCACAGTAGAGAACTATGGGACCAACAATGCTAGGAACTACATCAAGCTCGCCGATGAATTTCCTAATCCATACAGCCTCCTTCGCCGCATTAGCTGCAGCGATATACTCGGCCTCTGTTGTAGAATCAGCAACTGTCACTTGCTTGGAACTCTTCCAGCTCACAGCTCCTCCATTCCGGCAAAACACAAAACCTGACTGAGACTTGGAGTCGTCTCTATCAGTTTGGAAGCTAGCATCCGTGTAACCACTTACAACGAGCTCTTCCTCTCCACCATACACCAAGAACACATCCTTAGTCCTTCTCAAGTACTTCAGGACATTCTTGACTGCAATCCAGTGACACTCACCGGGGTCTGACTGATACCTGCTAGTCATGCTCAAAGCAAAGGAGACGTCGGGTCGAGTACATAACATCGCATACATGATTGATCCAACTGCCGAAGCATATGGAATCAACTTCATGCGGTACTTATCTTCACAAGACTTTGTACACTGGTCCTTAGATAGATTCACACCATGAGACATGGGAAAAATCCTTTCTTGGACTCAAGCATGTTGAACCGCTTCAACACCTTTTCGATGTACGTACTCTGGGTCAAACCCAGTAACTTCTTCGATCTATCTCTATAGATCTTAATACTGAGTATATAAGTCGCTTCACCCAAATCCTTCATTGAAAAGCAGTTCCCTAGGTTGTTCTTAACAACTTTCAGGGTAGGAATGTCATTCCCAATCAACAGTACGTCATCTACATACAATATCAGGAAGATAACAATGCTCCCACTGATTCGCTTTGAAAGTCCACCTAGTGTCAACTACGTGCACCTATGGGGGGGGGGGAATAGGTGACGTGTGGTTCTTTTGCGGAATTTACGGAAGTACCTGCACAATAAAAACAAAAGGCACAACACACAGAATACACAACAAATTTATAGTGGTTCCCCGACTTGGGTACATCCACTTTCCCCCTTCGACCTATCTCCCCAACAAGGGACGACTCGGTCACTTCTCCAACGGGATTGAAATCCAATCCCCGCACTAACGGAAGGAGCCCTTCCACACGTGAGAGTCAACACTCCCACAAAACGGGTTGCACCCAACCCTTACAACACGGAACAAAAGTTCCTTTACAACGAAATTAAATGTAGAGTGTACACGTGATACAAACTTCTTTTGGAGACTACGGTGTTCCTCTTTGTTTGACGACGTGTTCTTGAAGTCGATAAAGAGTCTACGACCTTGGTCTCTCTTGGAGAGGATCTCCCCGGAACCGGCAGCGGCAACACGAGCGGCGGCTAGCTTCGGGATCGGCGGCTACGATGACGAGCGGCTGTTGAACTTGGAGATCCAAACTTCGTAGCGAAGCAAACTAGGTCTACTAACGGTCACTCTAGGATCGGTCGTCTCGATCGATTCGGACGTAGGAGTTTTTTCCCGGTCAACAAATCGAGAGACAAGAGATCTCTGGATAGACACGTGAGACGCAAGCTCTGCTAAGCTTCGGTCGCCGGAGATCACGAAGGAATCTCGATGTTGACGGCGACCTTCGTTCCCGAGCACGACGGCGGCGGCGGAGAGGAGTCGCGGTTTTAGGGTTTTGTTGCGGCTTGGTTTCTGTTCCTTTTTCTCCGTACCTTTACTGTTCAAAATACCCATGTATTATACCCTGTAGATACAACAAATTTGACCGTTGTGGGACCCACAAAAAAATCCCCAAATTCCGGTTCAAACTAGTCCAGAAGCAGAATCCGGTCCAGCAGCATCCTGAGAAAACGCCAAGTGAAAATCGGCGAGAATCGCAGACGATTCTCGACGAATCGGCGAGAATCACCAAGTGATTCTCGACGATTCGTCGAGAATCGTTTGTGATTCTCGTCGAATCACTTATTGATTCTCAACGAATTTTACTTTGTGTACATGGGCTGCTGACCACTGGTTCGGCGGGAAAACAAGTGATTCTCGCCGAATCTTACTTGGCACCATTTTGAGATGGCCAGAAGGAGTCGGCGAGAATCACTGATGATTCTCGTCGATTCGGCGAGAATCACTAGTGATTCTCGCCGAATCGGCGAGAATCACTTGGTGATTCTCGTCGAATTTGCCTTGGACGAATTTTCGTATTCCACCTAGGAGCTGCTCCTTGATCCTCCATGCTCCTTGTCTCTTCTTGCATATGAACGGCCCTGTACTTGAAAGTAAGTGCACTCCAATAGAGAGAGTACACATAGGCCAACACACTGATCTGCTCAACGAGGGATTACGTCGTGCAGACCCGTGTATATTGACCTACTGCACCCTGACATTGGTGTGCACTTAGTGTGGAGGAACTGCAAGTACAACTAAAGATGTTTCGTCAAATACATTGTGAATTCATCTTAGCTTGACAGGTGGCTTCCTCAAATCTAGGTAATCGTGGATACATTACCCAACAATCTCCCCCTATTTGACGAAGCCAAAACCCTACTAGCTAAGATGAATAACACCTATCAAATAATAACATAGCATTCAAAAATTAAACATGCAACACAAGAGAATATATGCAATCAGAACAGGACTTGAGTCATTCACACATTTAAATATATATATACCAAGAGAAATATATTCACATATAATCCAGAATCGTTCATACGACAGTAATAATCATTAAATGTTCTTAAGACACAGTGACCAGCTATAAAATGATGACTATTTGTCCTTAGCTACGTCACCCTTAAGAGTTTGGGCCAAGTACTTTTTGCTTTGCCTTCCATGTATTCCTTGGGCTTCGGGTAGTACCTAGGAGGAGCAACTTTGTCTGGATCCTTGTTGTTTCTGAAAAAGATGTTGCGTTTCGCTTCAAATGCTTTGTGCGTTTCCCATTCATACTGGCTATATGCTTCATTTCGATTGATCTCTCCTCTTTCTTGCAGCCGGAAGTTCTAAGATGATGTTCCTTGAAACTGGACTCCACCTTTCGTTTCGTACATCCTCCTCACTCATTCTGATTCGCTTCTCAGCTGGAGTCTCCTTGGAGGTCCCTTCCTGAACTTTTCTCTTTCCCCTGGCTTTTGCTAAGGCCTCTTGGTCAAACATGCTCCTCAATTAGCTTTGGAGAGAGCCCTAGCATCAGCTTCATGTGTGGGAATATCTGCAGCATCACTTGCACTAACATCCTCAGCAACACTTACTTCCTCAGCAGCCTTAGATGTCTCAGGGACATGAATCCGCAGGGTTGTCAGGTAGGACGACGCCTAACGTACCTAGCGCCTGTTGGAGCATCCACCAGCAGCTCTCATAGACGTATTTGCTTGATTGTGCGAAGTTTGCATCCATGCTTTCTTGGAGCTCGGCCAGCTTAGCGATATACTCTTTCTCCCCCTTTTTGGCTTCGACAGCTATGCAGTTGGCATATGAGTGCAGAGAGTCATCAATATGCTTAGTTGTCTTGGTGAATTCAGTGATCAGGGTCTGCTGATTGGCATTTAAGGTGACCATATTACCATCAAATTTCTGAATATTGTTGGCTACAACGTGTGCGTTCTGATTTACAACAGCCAAAGTATCAGTACTCTTTTTCAAACCGGCCATTAAGATGTGACAGCTTCGCCGGCCGCGGTGTACTTCTCCTCAAATTTCTTCTCCATCATGTCCAGCTTATGGTTGATTTCCACCATATTTTTGAGCATCAGATTTTCAGAAGTCTTAATCATTTTCAGCAGAGTTTTCTGGGCTATATCAAAAGAGTCTTTAAGCTCATTTACGATGCCCTGAATGATGTGTACAGTGTGAGTGGCTAGGTCATCGCGTAACGGAATAGCCGGGGGCACTTGTGGACCTTGCATTTCAGCAGACGTGTCGGTAGAGCTGGATACAATCATAGGCTCCAAAGAGGAATGTGGGCGCCTCTGTAGATTTATTTAACTCCCCCTCCACTGGTGCAGACTTATCAGAAGGAGCAGTATCAACAGTATCTGGAGTCTCAAGTACTTCATGTCCCTCATTTTCATCGTCCTCACCGTCCTCATTCAAGAATTCATCTATGTCAGCAGCTTCTTCCAATTCCGATCATCAGTTTCCAGTGCTGCAGCTTCGGTTCCTTGACTATTTCTGTTCAGGACCTCCTCATCCTCCAGCTCAGGTTCACTTACTTCAGGAATTTCGCTACCGCATCCTTGGCCACCTGGGCGATTTCAGATATTATATCCATATGAGTGGGTTGAGTCTCCCCCTCGATTCCTGCAGTCACAGTATCAGGAATTTCACCGGGGGAGACTGCTGGAAATACTTCCTCGTGCTCTTCCACAGCAGGCTGCCCGATGCGCCGCTCCCATCGAGCAAACACACTTGCATCCATCCTTTTCAAGTAGTGAGAGGGACGCCTTTGCTCATATCGAACTTGTCTCCGTTGAGCTGGTTGGATATAGACTTATGATGCGGCCGAAACTCGAGAGCCTAGAGTGTCCTTGATCTTTTGGAACAGCAACTCTCCCCAGTTGAACCTCTTGCGGCAGACCACAGCGATGAGGATTTTGAACATATCTCCGGAGATATGATCATGGGAGCCCGGCTTGCAGATGAGCACTTTTCCAATAATGTCAGATAGGAGCTTCCCTTCTTCATTCATCTCTTTTCTTTTTACTGATCGAGTGCCTCTTGGAAGACCGCAGAACAAGAGAGTTCTGGCTTTGTCCTCGTCCTCTAGATAGTCCCCCTACTCCGAACTTGAAAGCTGCAGGTAGCGAGTTAGCTTATCGGCAGACATCTTAACTTTTGTCCCAGCCACCTTGCTCTTGATGATGGAGTATCTATCTCGGAGTCTTGCGGTAGAGAAGAACTCCAGCACCTCTTTATCCAGAACTTTGCAAGGGTGCTCCAATACGAAGGTTAGCCCAGCCTCTTCTAGCATTAGAATGATATTCCGGAACTCGTCCGAGGATGAAAAATCCAGTGCGAACCAGCTCGCAGCCAGAAATCAAGCCTGCAGTCGTCCTTGGAGCCATTGAAGACTAGAGAGAAGTCCTACTCTAAGCATTAATGAACATTCAAAAAGAAAGCATCACTAGTGAGCGCGTCCAAGTGCGGGTGAGGAGGAGGTTACCTACGGGCTTACACGGAAGTGGGTTGATGAGCTTCGGGAAGATCTTCGGTGGATGGAAGAGTATCCTGTGGGGTTCGGCCTTGCTAGAACCTGCGGTCACAGGGACACTTCGCTAGAACCTTGTGGGGTTCGGCCTTGCTAGAATCTCACGGGAAGAAGATGGAAACACAGCAGCGATTCGACGAGAACTCACTTGGCGATTCGACGAGAGCGTCGGAGGGCTGCGGGTTTCGGCGAATCCGCGGAAGAATTGCTGCGACGAGAGGCGGGATTCGTGAAGACGGCGATTTCTGATGCCGCGGGATACTTAAGGAAGCGAACGGTCGGCGAGCTCCTTCGGCGGGATTCGGCGGGATTTGTCTAATTTGGTTTTTAATACCGTTTGTCTAATTCGGCGAGATATAAAATGGTCGGCGGGATTTGTCTAAGTCGTCGGGATTCGGGGAGAATGCAAGGGTCGGTGAGCTCCTTCGGCGGGATTCCGAGTATATAAAGTGATATTGATGTTTTTCTTTACCACTTGTAATTTAAGGGTTTTCTTTACTAGGAATTGAAAGGTTCCGAATTGAAGAGTTTTTCTTTACCACGTGGGAAGCATTGCAACATTTACAAATTCTTCGAATGTCAAGTTATATAAGATTAATAAATACATGTTTATTATAACGACAATCTATTCGGATTTGAGCGAGACTTCTCCAGACACTTCTTGATGTCAATTGTGATTTGTCGAAATTTACAATGACATATCTTTGTTAACCTTTTATTGATGTGTAATGGTTTGCATGCCTCGAGTTAGTCTCTCCATAAAGGCACACATAACATGATAAGCATAAGTAATACGTATACGCAAGGATAGAAATATATATAAATTTACTTTGAATGAGGATGCATCATGACACAAGTCCTTGAACTGATCAAAATTACCTGGGATTTGGAGAGTTATCGTTTTAGTTCCATATATAGAACACATTAGAGGCTCAAGATGAATATGCTCAAACAGGTAGCACATCCGTTATTGCAGACGCTTGTTCCACGTTAGCCTTGAGCCACCTACTGTCCAGTCCCCTTCGTATTCACGGGGACCTGGACTGCCCTGCAAGACAGAATTACTTTACCTTAGGAACCCAAATCATATTGGGTCCTAGGTTTCTATTAGCATATGCACGCAACTGCCTTCCTTCCGAAAACCTATCTGGAAGACTACCTCTGTCCCTAGAATATGGATAAGCCCTTGCTGTGGGCACAGAGGGGTTGTGCCAACAGTCAATGGCAAAGTGCCCCACTTTGCCGCAGCACCAACAAGGGTGAATTTGTATCGCCGTTTTCGACCTGATCTAGTGACTGACGTAGTCACGGTCCTAGGTCTAAACGGGACAGGGCATGTTCTTGTCACGCAAATTCCTCTTCCATCGTAACACGAGAAGGGTGGAACGAATGCATGATGTGAGCGTTATGAGGCCGAGAAGGTGGTGCCATTCTTTCAGGCATCTCCCTTGCTGAGGCCCATGAAGCCTGACATCATGACTTCTATCCTCCTTATCCCGTGTCCTCGAATGGTGAGAAGTCTCCTGTGAACTGGGACATGCAGATCCACACTTTGTTGTGGCAGTGGCCGTGAATACAAAGGGCTCAGAAGAGCCTTAGTATTCTCTCGTGGGTGCCCATGCCGGCCCTTGCACTCCGGGTGTCTCCACATGGGACAGATCACCCTTGCAGTGACCACGATTATTCCTGTGGTCATACCTGAAGGCATGATGAGTTGCCTCCTGCTTGGAGTGGGGGGTCGGAATACTGTTTCCCCATTTCTCCATCCCTGAATAATCCGAGAGATCCACCCGGTTTCTGCTTCTCTTTATAGCATCAACTTTGGAAAAGTTTGATACTATATGTTTCTCATTATCTAGACTATTCTCTAGCTGAGAGATCTTAAGTCCTTTGTAAGACCCCCCCT